>CM060883.1:1495000-1752500 GCA_030762935.1 Hymenopus coronatus | reverse complement strand
ATTTGAAATCTCTTATCGAGAATTTGAATGCAATACAATGCATTCTCTATCCGCTATGTACACTGTACATGTGGGCTAGAGAAAGTAAAAATCTGATGTGTTCCATTCACATGACCTTCTCTACATCGCTGCAACAAATTATTGTTAAAAACCTTATTCTTCTATCTATTACATGCTAATCAAGATAAACATTAGCAGAAATAGTCTTATTACTTGCGTCCGTGTAAGTGGAAGGGAAATAAGGGAGTAGCATAGGTTAAAGTGATAGTTGAAATCTGGTTGCTATGTGACTGAAGTTCCTTTGTTTGTATGGACAACAGTTGACAAATTCCTGTATGAGAAAAGTATACGTTTTTAAAGCTGAAATCAATAACATGGAATATCTCAAAAACGATCAACTCCACGAAAAAAAAATGATGTAACATAAATTGTGTGTTTTAACGAGCTCTACAGTTTTTGTCAACTTAGCTTTTGTTTAACACTTACGGTTAAGCAACATTTCGATAAATTCATCCACAATAAAGAGGTCTTCCCAGAAAACTCAGGATTTACATTTTATTTGGCCTATAAATATCTTTAATATATGACATTTTAATCAAAATCGTTAGAGCCATTTTTGAGAAAATAAAACATTTTCGAAAAATTTTCCATGAAAAGATTAGTTGTGGGGGGGATTTTCTTGAAAATCTTAGTATCACAACCTTGGAATTAAAGTTAAATACCAAGTTTGATATTATACAGACCTTTCGGTTTTGAGTTCACAGACATGGACCAAAAACATATATTTCCGCGGTGAAATCTCGGTATCGAGTTTTTGGGTGCAATACAATACCTTCTCTATACACTATGTACAAAGTTCGTGTACAGAAAGTAAAAAATGAATCTAATTGCGTATTATACATTGAATTTGAACTCTTCACAGGTTATTCCTCTTAAAATACGTGTAGTACATTTTTACTTTCTCTACACGTACTGTGTACATAGTGCATAGAGAAGGTATTGTAATGCTTTTTTGGAAAGAGGTCCGTTTAAGTGCGAGTGTCTGTGGACAGCATGGCTCAAAAAGGAAAATACCTTTAAATACCAAACTTCGTATTTAGGTTTAGTATCTTCCAAGGATGCGACAAGAATATTTTAAAGAAAATCCCCCCACCCCAACTACCCTTTAAAAGGAACTTTTTTTCGAATATTTTGATTTTCTCAAAAATGGTCCTAAGGATTTTGATTAAAATATCGTAGGATATTAAAGATTTTTGCCTGAAAAAATAAAACGTAGAACATCTTGAATTTTCTGGCAATAGCCTCTGAAGACTACTTTATTCTGGATTAATTTTATGGAATTTTGCATAACTGCTAAACCGCAAGAGATGGATAAAAACGTACCACACACAAAATGTAGAGCACGTTAAAACACACAATTTATGTTATATACATTTCTTCGTGGAGTTGATCGTTTTTGAGATATTCTTGTTTTTGGTTTCAGCTTTAAAAAACGTATACTTTTCTCATACAGGAATTTGTCAACTCCTGTCCATACAAACAAAGGAACTTCAGTTACATAGCAACCAGCTTTTGACTATCCCTTTAACCTATGCTACTCGCTTATTTCGCTTCTACTTACAAGGAAGTAAGTAATAAGAATATTTCTGGATTTTTTTTTCTCGATAAGCATGAAGTAGAAAGAAGCATAAGCTTTTTAGCAATAATTATTTGTAGAGATGTACAAAAAGTCATTTGAATGAAATATATCATATTTTTTTTTTTTTTTTTTTTTTTTGGATATAGTGAACCCTAAAACATATAGGTATAATAATTTCGGTGACATTTCTGGAATGTTTGGGGGAAGTATAGTGAACCCTAAAACATATAGGTATAATTTCTGGAATGTTTGGGGGAAGTATAGGGAACCCTAAAACATATAGGTATAATTTCTGGAATGTTTGGGGGAAGTATAGGGAACCCTAAAACATATAGGTATAATTTCTGGAATGTTTGGGGGAAGTATAGGGAACCCTAAAACATATAGGTATAATTTCTGGAATGTTTGGGGGAAGTATAGGGAACCCTAAAACATATAGGTATAATTTCTGGAATGTTTGGGGGAAGTATAGGGAACCCTAAAACATATAGGTATTATTTCTGGAATGTTTGGGGGAAGTATAGGGAACCCTAAAACATATAGGTATAATTTCTGGAATGTTTGGGGGAAGTATAGGGAACCCTAAAACATATAGGTATAATTTCTGGAATGTTTGGGGGAAGTATAGGGAACCCTAAAACATATAGGTATAATTTCTGGAATGTTTGGGGGAAGTATAGGGAACCCTAAAACATATAGGTATAATTTCTGGAATGTTTGGGGGAAGTATAGGGAACCCTAAAACATATAGGTATAATTTCTGGAATGTTTGGGGGAAGTATAGGGAACCCTAAAACATATAGGTATAATTTCTGGAATGTTTGGGGGAAGTATAGGGAACCCTAAAACATATAGGTATAATTACGGTGAAATTTCTGGAATGTTTGGGGGAAGTATAGTGAACCCTAAAACATATAGGTATAATTTCTGGAATGTTTGGGGGAAGTATAGGGAACCCTAAAACATATAGGTATAATTTCGGTGAAATTTCTGGAATGTTTGGGGGAAGTATAGGGAACCCTAAAACATATAGGTATAATTTCTGGAATGTTTGGGGGAAGTATAGGGAACCCTAAAGCATATAGGTATAATTTCGGTGAAATTTCTGGAATGTTTGGGGGAAGTATAGGGAACCCTAAAACATATAGGTATAATTTCGGTGAAATTTCTGGAATGTTTGGGGGAAGTATAGGGAACCCTAAAACATATAGCTATAATTTCGGTGAAATTTCTGGAATGTTTGGGGGAAGTATAGGGAACCCTAAAACATATAGGTATAATTTCTGGAATGTTTGGGGGAAGTATAGGGAACCCTAAAACATATAGGTATAATTTCGGTGAAATTTCTGGAATGTTTGGGGGAAGTATAGGGAACCCTAAAACATATAGGTATAATTTCGGTGAAATTTCTGGAATGTTTGGGGGAAGTACAATGTCTTCTGTACACTCTACAGTTGTAGAGAATGTAATTGCGTAAGATACATTGAATTTCAAATGTTCACAAGTTAGAGCCTTTAAAATATGTGTGAAGTAAACGTTCTACAGTTATTTAGTTTGGGTTGTAAGTTATTATTAATTGATAGTTACTTAAAACATTATTGTTTTATGAGAGTAGATTTTAAAGTATCAATGATAAAGAAAGTGGTCAATTGGATTTGAAACGTTTGATTATTGACAAACGTGTATCCGGTTATAACCGGAAGAGTAACAAGATGTCGTGAATCCTTCAAGTGCCATAGAGTTGTATGGTGGTTAACAGGAGGCCCTGGAAACAATATCTCAAAGGAACGGATATTTACACTTGAAAATATGGAACAAAATACGAAACTGGTGCAGAGTTGAATCCATTCAAGATCTCTAACCTTGTCAATCTTGTTTTTCGGGAATCACTGCCCAGGACAAACACCCGAAACTCGCTTTTACTAACAGTGTTGCCAACAGAATTCTGTTACCAATCTCTATACATTTTACTATTTCAGTGTTAATTATGCTACGTTCAGTAAATAATATATACTACGCGGTAGAGAAGTTATTGTATTCCACCCAAAAATTCGATACCGAAATTTCACCGGGAATACATGTTTTGGGAAACCCTGAATTAAAAAGTGTGATGTGCTCCATTCATATGACTTTCTCTACTTCTCTGAAACAAATTATTGTTGAAAAGCTTATTGTTCTACTAATCGAGATAAACATTAACAGAAATTGTGTATTACTTGCTTGCTGTGAGTAGAAGAGAAACATCTAATGTCCTGTAAACAAAAGTTTTATTCAAAGCATTAGTGTTAAGACTAGTTCCTTTTAAGTAGTCGCGCTATCTAAACAACGCTGACTTCTCAACAAGCACAAACCTCACATTTTTATCATGTATTGACACAATCATTATAAGTATTTTAACACAAGCCTTTTTCTATTTTAGGAATATTAATGAATTTATAATTTTTTAAATAAAACCATGCAAAAAATTAACATTATAATGTTTTTCTCTGTATATAAAGAAATCGCTCTGTTAAAATCAGGAACCATGAATGAGGAATATGTAGTATAAGTTTTACTGCTTTATGTTTAATAGATTCTAAGTAAAAGGGGCATATGTATGAAGAAAAAAAAAACATTTAAAAATTGCATTTGAAGTTTAAATATTGTTTTAGCTGTAACTTAATGTAATCCTGGGTCTTCTTGCAGGTCATAAAGGCCCTTTAGTTCTCATCTGCCTTGCCTCCTCTATTTCTTGCGCACCTCGGTGGCATCCGCCGCTTCATATACTTTTCATTTCTTGCAGGCAAGCTGGTGGAAGATGAAAATGATTTTGTTGGTGGCTTAGGCAGATTCAGAATTCCACACAAAATATCACCACCTCTCCCAATTGGTCTCAATCCACACACAAAATGCAAATTTACATCACACAGAGATGTTTCCTTATCATCATTACTGAATACAGTGTCGTGGTTATATTGTTGGTGCGTCAATATATCGCTGTTTCGCTTGTGCAGCAGTATGGCGCTATATTTGGTGAGTCTACTTGGAGTTGGTCGAGGGTTAATGCTCGTGAAACTCTCTACATTTAGAGTGTACATACCTTGCAGATTCCCTTTGTTGCACTGGCTAGGCTCGTTCTTGTAGACCAACGGTTCCCAACCGGTGTGCCCCGGCACCCTAGGGTGCCGTGTGATTGGCTAAGGGGTGCCGCGAGATATTGAGATAAACAAAAAAAAATACCTTCTACTGAAGCCTTAAGTCTTGTAAGGTCTTGAAATAAAATAAGTCAAATCAATTACTCTCATGCACGGCAGATGGTGATAGTGGTCGATTCATTTCAATAATTCAGTTATGCTAGTATCCCACAGATGGCATTACAGCTATACCCTGCCGAACATTCCCGAGACTATTCGCTTCCTCACGAACATTCGCGAGACTTCGACAGATGAATATATAAAAGTGTACGCCGCTTGGTGCTTTCAGTTTCGTCATTCAAGCCATCCCACTCCATCAGTTTGGATTCCGTCCTGGGCACTCGACAACCCAACAGCTGCTGCGGGTGGTGGAGGCTGCCACCCTGGGGTTCCAGGACGGGGCCTTCACGCCGGCGGTGTCTTTGGATGTTGAGAAGGCCTTCTCAACCACGTGGCATGAGGGTCTCCTGTTTAAACTCATCCAGATTGGCCTACATACACAGTTAATCAACATCATTCACAGCTTCCTACACCAGCGCAACTTTGTAGTTGCAGTTGCGGGGCAAACATCTACACCAAAACCCCTACGAGGCGGAGTCCCAGAAGGCTCTGTATTATCACCCATCTTGTTTAGCCTTTATATGGCAGACTTCCCTACGGTGCAGGGCGTCAACATGGCCCAGTTTGCTGATGACGTCCTGCTCTACCGCACCGACAGGAACATACGCAGAGCCTTCAACCCCATACAGAGACACCTCCGTCTCGTCCAGGACTGGTGCAGACAGTGGCGGATGTCCGTTAATCCGGGCAAAAGTCATGCTGTTCTGTTCACCAGAAAACGCCCCGAAATAAACCAGATACCCAACTTTTCCTATCAGGGCCAAAGGATAGAGTGGGGGAATTCCATCAAATACTTGGGCGTCATTCTTGATAAGGGCCTAACTTTTCGTGAACACGTGCGGGGAACGTCGGACAGGGCGAAGGGGGCCGTAGCCTCCCTTTACCCCGTGCTGGCCTCTAAGATGCCGGTTCACTTAAAGTTACGCCTTTTCAAGGCGCTTATAGTCCCCCTGATGCTCTATGCCTGCGAAGTGTGGGGTATGGCAGCAGACTCCTGGCTTCTCTGGTTACAGCGGGTATAGAATGGAGGACTCCGGTTCATATATTCTGTATGTCGACGTTTCCCTTTGAGGCTACTACATGAAGCTTCGGCCCTCCCATATGTGGAAGATGTTATTAGGCGCCGGGCTCAAAAATTCTACGCCAGATTGGGCGAACATGAGAACGCACTTGTCAGATCTCTGGGGGAGTACTTACCCTCTGAACGCCGAAAGAGGCGGTTTCGGGTTCCCCGCATGGCTTGTGGGCACCCCCGGTAACAACGGCTATAAACCAGCCAACAGCGTAATAGCTGAACAGCGCACTCCCCCCTCCCATTGGGAGAGGTCTATCAAAATTCACCGCCATATTTAAATAAAAAACACCAGCGGAGCAGAGGAAAGGATGCTGCTCCTGAAAATGCAACCGCTCGAGGAGCCTACCAGCGCTACCTCCTTAACACTCGAAACCTCAAAATAAAACCTCAACCTTCACCTCATTCCTGTGGTTAAACCTTTACCAGGGTAGGTACACAGCAACAACACCCAGGCTCACCACGAGCCTACCAGACACGCACGCACGCATGCTTTCAGTTGTCTTCCTCGCGTTGATTCACAGTGTTTAGCTATGGATAAGTTCATTGTTAAACATAAACGCCAGGACAGTGAAAGTTAACAGTCGGCTCCTACTGCTTGCTTTAAGAAGCCAAATCTTACAGTTTCTCCCGGACCGTCGAATTCACCTCATAAAGAAGACAAAAGAAAGAAAAGAACATACCAGGACAGTTACTTATGGATTTAAGTGGAATAACAACGAGGAAAACCCTATCCCTGTGTGTTTAGTTTGTGGCGAAACACTTAGCAACGAGGCCATGGTACCTAGCAAACTGAAGCGGCATCTTACAACAAAGCATCCTAGTGTGTCACAGAAAAGTGTAATGTATTTTTCACATATATTAGAAGGGGAGAAGAAAACAGCTGTGCGAATGGTAAAGAGAATGACCATAGGTGATACTGCTCTTGAAGCCTCATTTAAAGTAGCAGAACTGATAGCTAAAAAAAAGAAACCTCAAACTCTTGGAGAGGAAATCATTGGCCCTGCATGTCAAGTTATAGTTTTAACAATACTTGGCGAAGGAGCAGCTAATCAAATTTCGAAAGTTCCTCTGTCCAACAACACAATCAGCCGCAGGATATCTGAAATGTCATGCAATATCAACGAACAAGTCACGGAGAAAATAAAAACTTATAGAACATTTGCTTTGCAAGTAGATGAGAGTCTCTATATTGGTGACAAACCGCAACTCCTTGGTTTTATCAGATATATTGATGAAAAAGATATTAGTGAACAGTTTCTGTTCTGTAGACCGCTGGAGACTACAACCACAGGCCATGATATTTTCGTTTTATTAATTCCTATCTCAATGACCATGATCTTTCATGGAAAGACTGCTGTGGTATATGTACAGATGGTGCACCATCTATGTCTGGGAAAAGTAAAGGTTTTACTGCCAGAGCTCTCAATGAAAATCCATCCATTATTATAATTCACTGTTTTCTGCATAGAGAGGCATTAGTCGTGAAAGCGTGTAATGAAGATTTTGCTGAAGTGTTTAACCAAGTTGTGAAAATGGTGAACTATATGAAGTCTCGACCTTTAAAGTGCAGAATTTTCTAACAGTTATGTCGCGCAACGGATGCAGCTCATACCTCTTTGTTACTTCACACAGAAGTAAGGTGGTTGTCGCGGGGTCGTGTATTGAACCGGTTTCTCGAACTTAAACAACAGCTAAAAACTTTTTTTAAGGATGAAAATCAAGACACATTTCATGAGCTCTTACTAAGTGATTCTTGGTGTTCTGAACTGTCGTATCTGGCAGATATTTTTCATAAGCTGAATGAACTGAATGTTTCGATGCAGGGTCGACATGAAACAATAATCTCCTCAACCAATAAAATGAAAGGTTTTAAAAGAAAACTTAGTTCTTGGAAGTCTGCAGTTCAAAAAGGAGATTTGTTGAACTTTCCATCTCTTCTTAATGTGGTAGGAGATAAAGATCTGGGTAAGCTGAAAGACCGCATTTGTGATCACTTATCAAGATGCAATAGATGCGTACTTTCCGCTACGAATCTCGACTGGGTTGACTCACCATTAGATAGTGCAGAGGAAATAGATTTCACTGCTGGCGAACTTGATGACATAATCTTTATAAGTGCTAGTTCCACTCTTACCAGTTCTTACAACCGTCACCGTAATCTTGAGTTTCACAGTCCGTATAACATCTACGGTAATAGTTGCCCGTCAGATTAACTTTTACTATAATGCTTCACACGCACAATTAATGCGTATTTCTTGCTATTCATCGACGTTAGATTTTACTATAACACGCCGATTTCTTATACGTTAATCCTTATATACCAAAAGTTCCTAATATTGCCCTTCTTTTTGATTGGCTGAAGAAGGCGCACAAAGTAGCGTTGTCACGTGACTGTCTGGGATTTTTCTTTATTTTCCACCCACGTGACCTTTTTCTACAATTCCCTCTTTCCAAACTATAAGGGGCTGAATCTTCCTTCCTCCCAAGGGTTGTTACTTGTGTCCCTAATGCTCTAAAATTCTTGTTATTCTTAACAAAGCACGTAGCCTTGAAGAATACAATGCGAGCTATACACGCTACGGTTCTCGTTCTACCGAGCAGAAATTTCCTATATTAAATGTGTACAAACTAATGATTAAACTAGTAATATCTGCGTCATACCAATATACTGTCGCAAAAGTCACAAGAACTGGCAACAGCTTTATGCCTTTTAATTGAGACAGAAATGTCGAGATTGACAAACTTCATATACCTACAGCAGTCTTCAATAAGGCTATATTTACAATTTCATATTTAAATTCTTCACTTTCTTCTTTTTTATATTGTTCATACACTTCCAGAGACAGTTCGAAGAACTAGGCCTAACCTCATTCTCTTCATGGGAACATGTGGCTGGCTACATTTGCCTTAGGTTTACCAACTCTTTTTGCTTTTTAAAGATGCTCTTTCTTTTTGTCATTGTTAAGACCACAATTCCCCATAAAGACAATATATCCAGCACATTTATAATATTACTCAACTGTATAAAATATATTAATTACTTAGAAACTTAAGATAGCTTACTAATTTTTTCGAGCCTATAACCTTGTTTACCAAACATATGCGAAACAAACAAAAGATCATCACTATGGTTCAGGGTAGGCAGTAGAACGGAAAGGGCAAAAAATTCTTTTGGATACGGAAAATTTCCTAAAATTATCTCTAATAGGAGAAAAGTTACGTCCATTCAAAGATTTGTCAAATTTATGTAATTTTATAGAAATTTTAGCAGCCACACAAAGTATAAAAAATAGAAAATAAACTATTTATTAGTGTTCAACATGTATTATGTTATATATCAATTAAAGCCTACATTCTAGATAATAATCAATGAAAAAGTACATTTTAAAAATTTCAAGATTTATCTCGTTCCGAACCCCCTTAAAACCTATCGTTACGTGATTGTTATTGCTTCACTGCTTGGCCAGAAATAGAACAAACGAATAACTGACACCTGTTTGAGAAAAGTATAAGTTTTTTAAAATTGAAACCAACAACAAGGAATATCCTGGAAACGGTCAACTCTTCAACAAAAATGAATATGACATAAATTGTGTGTTTTAAAAAGATCTATATTTTTTGTGCGGTATGCCTTTGTCTATTTCTTACGGTTTACTAGTTATGCAAAATTCAAAATATACATCTCATTTGTGATGTAAATATCTTTAATATACAGTATTTTAATAAAAATCATTAGAGTCATTTTTTAGAAAATCACAATTTTCGATTTTTTTCCATTTAAAGGGTAGTTTGGGGTGGGAGGATTTTCTTGGAAATCTTTGTGTCGCATCCTTGGAAGATACTAAACTTAAATACCAAGTTTGGTATGCTATGCTAACACGAAAAAAAAAAAAAAAATACACACACATGGATATTTTTCTAAAAATCTGATGTATTCCATTCACATGACTTTCTCTACATATCTGTAACAAGTTATTGTTAAAAGGCTTATGCTTCTGTTTACTTCATACTAATCGAGAAAAAATTAGCAGAAATAATCTTATTATTTGCTTCCTTGTAAGTAGAAGTGAAATAAGGGAGTAGCATAGGTTAAAGTGATAGTCAAAGCTGGTTGCTATGTGACTAAAGTTCCTTTGTTTGTATGGCAGCAGTTGACAAATTCCTGTATAGGTTTTTAAAGATGAAACTAAAAACAAGGAATATCTCAAAAACGACCAACTCCGCGAAAAAATGACATAATGTGTGTGTTTTAAGGTGCTCTACATTTTTTGTGTGGTAAGTTTTTGTCCATCTCTTACGGTTTAGCAGTTATGCAAAATGCCCTAAAATTTACCCAGAATAAAGTAGTTTTCAGAGAGTATTTCCAGAAAATTCAAGATATACATTGTATTTGTCAGGTAAATATCTTTAATATACGACATTTTAATCAAAATCTTTAGAGCCATTTTTAAGAAAATAAAATATTTCGAAAAAAGTTCCATGTAAAGGGTAGTTTGCGGTGGCATCCCTGGAAGATACCAAACTTAAATACCAAGTTTGGTATTTTACCGACTTTTCGTTTTTGAGTTATCGTGTTCAGAGACACACACATACACACGCGGACCTTTTTCTGAAAATGCTTTGTTTGGTTACAGGAGTCCCTAAAACATATATTTGCGGTGAAATCTCGGTATTGAATTTTTGGCTGCAATATGCTGGTGTGAATCAGTTCATCAATACGAACTAATTAGCATGTACACGTAACGGACAGAACCTTTCCGACATTCACATGACTTTCTCTACAAATTATTGTTAAAAAGCTTATTCTTCTCTTTACGTCATGCTAATCGAGCAGAAGCGAGTACCGTAGGTTATAGTGATAGTCAAAAGCTGCTTGCTATGGATTCCAAATGCGTTTCTTTGCGTGACCACCAGTTGAGAAGTCCCGTATGAAAAAAAAAGTATCTTTAAACTGAAACCAATAAACGATCAACTTCACGAAAAAAATGTGCTCTACATTTTCTGTTATGTAAAATTTTGTCTATCTCTTACGGTTTGTCAGTTATACAAAATTTCGTAAAATTCAGCCAGAATAAAGTAGTCTTCAGAGGTGATTCCCAGAAAATTCAAGATATACATTTTGTTTGGCATGTAAATGTCTTAAATATAGGAGATTTTAATCAAAATCGTTAGAGCCATTTTTGAAAAAATAACAATTTTTTAATGTTTTCCATGTAAAGAGTACTTGGGGGGTGGATTTTCTTGGAAGTCTTCGTGTCGCTTCCTTGGAAGATACTAAACTTAAATATCAAGTTCGATATTTATGGGACTTTTGCTTTCTGAGCTATGCTGCACACACACACACACACACACACACACACGGATATTTTTTCTAAAAATGTTTTCGTTTTTGGATTCAGGAGGTCCTAAAACATATATTTCCGGTGATTCTTGGTGTGGAAGTTTTGGGTGCAATACAAATATCTTCTTTATACACTTACATTCATATCACATTTACATCTGTGCTAGAGAAAGTAAAACCTCTTTCGCAAGAATTATTTAGTTGCCATAGAGGTAGAGAAAGTCATGTGTAAATACATGTTTTAACACTTGTGAATCCAAAAAGAAATGTTTGGAAACGATCCGGCTGTGCAGCGTAATTAAACAAGGTAAAGCCTAGTTTGAGTATCTCTCAAGGGTACGACACGAACATTTCCAATAAACCCCCCTCCATTCCAAACTACCCTTTACATGGAACTTTTATCGAACATTTTGATTTTCTCAAAAATGGCTCTAACGATTTTGATTAAAATATCGTATATTAAAAATATTTACCTGACAAATAAAATGTATATCTTGAATTTTCTGGGAATAAGCCTCTGAAGATTACTTTATTCTGATCAATTTTACGGAATTTTGCATAACTGCTAAACCGTAAGAGATGGACAAAAACTTACTACATAAAAAATGTAGAGCACCTTAAAACACACAATTTATTTTATATATGTTTTTTTCGTGGAGTTGATCGTTTTGTAGACATTGCTTGTTTTTGGTTTCAGCTTTGAAACACTTGTTTAAACAAACAGTGTAATATTACTTTCTCTATACGCACTATGTACATAGGGTATTGCACTCGACCCAAAAATTCCATACCGAGATTTCACCGAAAATATATGTTTTACGGTCCCTTGTATAAAAAAAAAGAATTTTCAGAAAAAGGTCCGTGTGTGTCAGTGTGTCTGTGAACACGATAGCTCAAAAACGAAAAGTCGGTAAAATACAAAAGTTGGTATTTAAGTTTAGTATCTTCCAGGGATACGACACGAAGATTTTGCGAAAAATTCCCCACCCCAAACTACTCTTTACTTGGAACTTTTTTCGAAAATTTTGATTTTTTTAAAAATGGCTGCAACGATTTTGATTAAAGTTTTGTATATTAAAGATGTTTACTTGACAAATAAAACGTATATCTTCAATTTTCTGGGAATGGCCTCTAAAGACTACTTTATTCTGGATCAATTTTACGGAATTTTGCATTACTCCTGAACCGTAAGAAATGGACAAAAATTACAACACAAAAAATGTAGAGCACCTTAAAACACAAATTTATGTTGTATACATTTTTTTCTGGAGTTGATCCTTTTTGAGATACTCCTTGTTTTTGGTTTCAGCTTTGAGAAACATACTTTTCTCATATATGAATTTGTTAACTCTGTCTAAACAAAAAAGGAACTTCAGTCACATAGTAACCAGCTTTTGACTATCACGTTAACCTATACTACTCCCTTATTTCGCTTCTACTTACAAGGATGCATGTTGAGTTTTGGGTGGAGCAGAACCACATTTCCCCTACTTACCTTGCCCGCCTCCCCCTCCACACAAACGCACCTAAACATTGATCATGTTGAGAGACTGGAAAGTGAACCTTGGCAGTTAGCGGGCTACTCAAGTAATAAAGCGGTCAAGGCAATTAAATTAGTTTTCTATGTGTCAGAAAATAATTCGAGCGTCTAGTGAAAAAACAGCGCAGTGGTGAAACAAATGAAGTTCAGGTATGTGTCAATCTGCTGCATGACCAACTCTAGTTGTCCATTTCCATTTAAACTCGTCTTTTGTGAGAAATTGTTAATTTCTGTATCACATTACATATTGCATTGTATTCCGCTCAAAATTCGATGTTCAGATTTCACCGGTAAAAGGTCTGTGCGTCAAAACCGAAAGCTTCGTTAAATACTAAATTTCGTATTTATCTCCCAAGGATGCGATACGGAGACTTTCAAGAAAATCCTCACCACTCTAAATTACCCTTTACAAGGAAAGAAATTGATTTTCTTTAAAATAGCTCTAACCATTTTAATTAAAACAACGTATATTTACATTCCAAATAAAATGTATATATTGAAAAATGTAAATGGTGTGCTATTTATGGACACTCTTTAACTGCTGTGGTTCTCAGCGTCCCATTCTATGTTGGGCGTGAAAGAGCTTAATTCTGTTCAGAGGCCTCTCTATCAGGCTTGAGGTTCTTTCTTGAGGGACCAACAGCTTTACTTCTCTTCCGAAGGAAGCCATGCTAAGGATTTTTTACGCCCGAAAAAATCCATGGTCCTCTGCCGGGTTTGAACCCACGTATATGAAGTTAGCATGGTAACCACGGAGGACGACATATATATCGACTTTTTTGTCAATAGCCTCTGAAGACATCTTTATTCTTGATGACTTTTGTATAATTGGCAAACTAAATGAGAGATATAGAAAACCTTACTGCACAAAACATGTAGGTCTCATTCAAACACACAATTTATAGCTATAATTTTTTTTATGGAGTTTCGGAGATTTTTCTTGTTTATGGTTTGAATTTTAAACTACGCAACTTTTTTTCAAATGCATAGTATTGTTCCGGTTGATTTCTCTTTTTACTGGCCATGCAAAGCGAACCGAATTTCAATTGCTTGACATAGCAACCAGCTTTTAAAACATTTGATTATCACTTTATCCTAGTGTATTCCCTTCTATTTACAAGGAAGCAAGTAATAAGACAATTTCTGTTAATGTTTGTCTCGATTAGCATCAAGTAAATAGAAGAATACTATTTTGTAAGAATATTTTGTAGAACAGGTAGAGAAAGTCGTGTGAATGAAACACATCAGAAATATTTTATTAAAGATGGGGATTTTTAGCATTATGAAATCAGAAATTTGGCAACTTGGTGCGTACATTTACGATTTTATATATTAGCAACATAGCATTTTATAGCATTCTGAAGAAAAACGTATAGCTGATAAGCAGGCGATATCTTTTGACATAATCAATATATAATATTTGTAAAGAATCGCTAGATGAAAAATATGAGTGTTAATATTCACATGTCTTTCTCTATACGTACCGGCTATGTACATAGGTGTAGAGAAGGTATTGCATCCCACCCATTCCACATTTGACAGGAAATACATGTTTAGTGTTACCGTATGAAAACAACACATTTTTAGAAAAAGGTCCGTATATGCATGTGTCTGTGAAAACGTACCTCAAAAACGAATACTTGGTATTTAAGTTTAGTATTTTCCACGAAGATTTTGAGAAGAATCCCCCCCAACCTTAACATGGAAACATTTCGAAAATGTCTGTAACAATTTTGATTAAAATACCGGATATTAGAGATTTTTATATGGCAAATAACATATATTTTAAATTTCTAGGAATAGCCTAGCCTCTAAAGACCTCTTTATTCTAAATGGATTTTGTGTAAACTGTAAGAGATAGACAGAAACTTACTGCACAAAAAATGTAGATGGCGTTAAAACACGCAATTTATGCCAGATACGTTTTTTTCATTGAATTAACTATTTCTGAGATATTCCTTGTTATTTGTTTCAGATGTAAAATACACATGGAAAGTTGTAAACTCCTGGCCCTGCATAGTAACAGATTTCATCCACATAGCAACCAGCTTTTAAAACATTTGACTATCACTTTATGCTAGTGTATTCCCCTCTACTTACAAGGAAGCAAGTAATAAGACAATTTATGTTAATGTTTGTCTCGATTTGTACAGGGAAGTTAGAATAATAAGCTTTTTAACAATAATTTGTTACAGAGATGTAGAGAAAGTCATGTGAATGCAACACATCAGATTTTTCTTACACATTTCCTTGCGGGTTCAAGGAGAATAATGGAACACACTAGACCTAAGCTATTTTTTGCGAAATCTTTTAAAAGTCGAGCGCTATGTGATAGGAATGGAATTCCGTGTTATTTTAATGACCAGGATAAAATGTGAATAACCTTTTCCAACTTGAGAAAAGTGTAAGAATTTGAAAATTTAAACCAATAAGAAGGTATATTTCGGAAATGTATTTCACATGTGGTTTAATGAGATTATATTTTTTGTCTATCTCTTACGGTTTAAATGTTATATAAAATTCATCCAGAATAAAGTAGTCTTCAGAGTCTATTCCCAGAAAATTGAAGATGTACATTTTATTTGTGATGAAAATACCTTTTAATATACGCTGTTTTAATTAAAATTGTTAGAGCCTATTTGAGACAGTCAATTTTTTTTAAAAAAAAAAAAAATGTAATGGATAGTTTAGGAAGGGATCATTTTCTTGAACAATGTTCAGTGTGGTGGCAGTATGCGTTTGAAATGGGTTCAGGCACTGGGAGATGAATTTTGAGAATATTTGGCTAAAAATGGAAACTAATTTTTTTACTTTTTCTACTCGTACTATGAGGATCGGCTGAGAAGTAACGGCCTGTCAATGAAAACAGCATTCCGTTTTTTTTGTTGCTTTATTTCTCAACATAATCTCTAGGAAGACTAATACATTTGTCATATTGGTGTTGTAATTTAATTAAACCATCTCTGTGGTGCGATTTATCAAGGTCTGTTTACCACACCAATGACCTCCTCGTTGCTGTGAAATCTTCGTCTTCCAAGAAATTGTTTGAGGTTTGGGAACAGGTGGTGGTAGATCTGGCAGTTCAAGCATGTTCAAGCAATTCCAACTTTAATTCACACATTTCTCCCATTGCTATGACTGAACGATGGGCCGGAGCATTGTCGTGATCAAACAAGATTTTTTTTCTCCAAGTAATCAATAAAAATAAGTCCCTGTGCATCCCATAAAACACTCGCCATAACCTTGTTAACTGACAAAATTGACTTTGCCTTTTTTGGAGTTGGTTCACCTGGCGCAAACCACTGTTTTGACTGTGATTTACTTTCTGGGGTGTAGTGATATATACAACTTTCATCCATGGTAATAAGCCCTCTCAAAAATTCACTGGTATTTTTACGGTAGAGCTCCATATTCTTAACACAAACTGTTTTTCTTTGCAACTTTTGATCAGGTGTCAACAAACGCGGCACCCATCTTGCACAGACCTTGTGAAAGCACAAAACATTACTTAAAATATTACCTGCACGTTCTTTTGATATGTTTACAGCCTCTGCTATCTCAAACAACTTTAATCTGCGGTCTTCCAGTACTAAACAATACATTTTTTCAATGATCTCTGGAGTTGTCACTTCTACAGGGCGTCCAGAGCGAGGCTCATCACTAGTGCTCGTACGTCCCATTTTAAACTGTGCAACCCACCTTTTAATCATTGAATATGAAGGGGCAGAGGGTTTCAATGTACTGTCCATTTCCTCCTTGATTTCTTTAGGCGTTAAGCCTCTCAAATGAAAGTATTTAATCACTGCTCGTTTTTCCAAATCCTCCATTTTCGTGAAAACTGTAAAGTTATCTTGTTCAAAATGCTGTCATTGGAAAACTAAACAAGCTATTGACCTGTAATTATGGATACAAGCTAATCTAGAGTTAAAATATACGATGCTACCGTCTAACTGGCCTAGTGGTGCCATATTTGTGTGAGGCCCGGGACTTACAGCCAACCCTCGCATGTACGTAGTGTATAGAGAAGGTATTGCATTCCACCCAAAACTTCGATATAGAGATTTCACCGGAAATACACGTTTTATGGTCCTCTGCGTTCAATTTTTTTTCTTTTCATCTTCGCATAGTATGTACCTACAGTGAATAGTAAAGGTATTGCATTCCACACAAAATTCGAGACCGAGATTTCACCAAAAATAGATGTTTTAGGGTCCCCTGTATCCAAAAAAAGCATTTTAGCAAAAGGCCCGTGTGTGTCCATGTGCCTTTGAACACGACAACTCAAAAAACGAACAGTCCATAAACTACCAAACTTGGTTAAAAATTTGAGTATTTTCCAAGGCTGCGACACGAAGATTTTGAGGAAAATTCTACCATCCCAAACTACTCTTTACATGAAAAAATGTTCGACAATTATGATTTTCTCAAAACTGCCTCTAACGATTTTGATTAAAATACCGCAAATTATCGATATTTAAATCACAAATAAAATGTATATCTTGAATTTTCTGGAAATAGCCTCTGAAGACTACTTTATTCTGAATGAATTTTGCTTGATTTTGCATAACTAGTAAACTACAAAAGATGGACAAAAACTTACTACACAAAAAATGTAGATCTCGTTATAACACACAATTTATGTCATATACATTTTTTCATGGAGTTCATTATTTTTGAGATATTCGTTATTATTGGTTTCAGTTTAAAAATACTTAAAACTTTTCATATATGGGAATTTATCAAGTGCTGGCAATGCAAAGAAACGGATTTCATCTACATGGCAACCAGTTTTGAAACATTTGACTGTCGTTTTAGCCTAGTGTATTGCCTTCTACTTACAAGGAAGCAGGTAATAAGACAATTTCTGTTAATGTTTATCATGACGAAGATATAAGAATAAGGTTTTCAACAACAGAAAGTCATGTGAATGGAACACAACATATTTTTTGATAGCATCAGAGAGAAAGTAAACAATAGAAGTATGCAAGAAGGCCAGTGACAGATTTGTGACCAACAAAAAATTAGTCACCACTTACTTTTCTGTGACAAAAGACTCAAGGTTCGGTATGTTACACTGACCTCCGCCTGACCGTGCAAAAGGTCAAATGAAACTTGCTTGTACAAATACGTTCCAAGAAATATTTGTTATTGTGTATCCATTTCAAGGTAGTGGTTAAACTATTTCTGTAGACTGTTAAACATTTACTTTCTCTACATCTCTGTAACAAATTATTGTTAAAAAGCTTATGCTTCTATTTACTTCATGCTAATAGAGAAAAAAATAGCAGAAATAGTCTTATTACTTGCTTCCTTGTAAGTAGAGGCGAAATAAGGGAGTAGCATAGGTTAAAGTGATAGTCAAAAGCTAGTTGCTATGTTACTGAAATTCCTTTGTTTGTATGGCCAGGAGTTTACAAATTCCGGTATGAGAAAAGTATAAATATTTTAAAGCAGAAACTGAAAACAAGGAATGTTTCAAAACGGCCAACCTCAGGAAAAAAATATTTATAACAAAGTGTGTGTTTTAACGAGCTGTAAATTTTTTAAGAAGTAAGTTTTTGTCCATCTCCTACGGTTTACCGGTTATGCAAATTAATTCAGAATAAACATGTCTTCAGAGGCCATTCCCAGAAAATTGAAGTGCAGGTCCCCATGGCCGCGCTCGCCAAAGCGTCTCGCCTTGGGCATGGGTGTTATATGTGTGTGTAAAAAGTAAGACAGAAATTCAGTAATCATACAGTAATCAAAGTAAACAAATTAGGTAAATAAAAAGTAGAGTATACAGCGCCGGAGTCCCGATCAGACTCCGGAACTGTATTTAAAAAAAAAAAATGCATTTTATTTATCATGTATTTATCTTAATTATAAGAGATTTTGATCAAAATCGTTACAGCTATTTTTGAGAAAATAAAAAGTTTTCCATGCAAAGTTTGGGATGCGGAGATTTTCTAGAAAAGGTTCGTGTCGCATCCTTGGAAGAAAGCAAACTTAAATACCAAGTTTGGTTTTTGAGCTATGCTGTCCACATACACACACAGACCTTTTCCCAAAAATGCTTTTTTTGATTCAGGGGACCTAAAACATGTATTTGCGGTGAAATCTCGAATTGTTGGGTGCAATACAGTACCTTCTCTATACACCATGTACCGATGGATATTCGGAGCGCTGTGCCGGCGAGTGAATGCCGCCTCTGTCTGCAGTAACCAAAAACACGTGTAAACAAAACACTACTCCACATTCCAGTCAAAACACCACAAATAAACAAGTGAACCTGCACCTCTTGCCCTATACAAAATATACACTACTTATCTCATGTTTACCAAACATTTCTCATTACATTAACATGATGTGTGCCATTCACATGACTTTCTCTACATCTCTGTAACAAATTATTGTTAAAAAGCTTATGCTTCTATTTACTTCATGATAACCGAGAAAAAATCAGCAGAAATTGTCTTATTACTTGTTTCCTTGAAAGTAGAACCGAAATAAGGGAGGTTAAAGTGATAGTCAAAAGCTAGTTGCTATGCGACTGAAGTTCCTTTGATCATAATATTTTATTAGAAAAGCTTTCCTATTATGGTATACAAAATATTCAGTTGAATCTCATTAAATCCTATTTATTTGGTAGAAAACAATTGGTTTAGTAAATGGTGAATATTCATCTATGTCCCACATAGGAAGTGGTGTCCCGCAGGGTTCTGTTTTGGGCCCTTTGCTGTTTTTAATTGCAGTTAATGACTTACCAGTAATATACCTACAGATACCATAATGTTTGCAGACGATGCTACTTTTATATCAAATGGAAATGACCCAAATGATTTGAATAATCAATATAAAGCCATAATGTCTAAAGCTTCGGAATGGTTTGAAGCTAATAGTTTATTTTTAAATAAATCCAAGACCATCTCTGTTTTACTCACTTTAAAAAGGATATCAGACGACTTAGCATTACAGTATCAGACGAGTACTAAATTCTTAGGTGTATATATTGATAACCAATTATCGTGGACCACCATATTGAATATCTAAAAAACAGACTGTCTAGCATTATATTTTTAATTCGTAATTTGAAGATTCTATCCCAATTGAATACGTGAGAGAAGTGTAGTTTGCTTTTTTTGAATCTGTAATCAGATATGGCCTAATTCTTTGGGGTGGTGCTAACAAAGTAAATGACATTTTTTGTTTTCAAAAGAAAATTATTAGGATAACCCCATGTAGACCCCTATTTATTGAGTTAGGCATTTTAACTATTTTTTTATTTATTTATTTATTTATTTATGCTAAGCTTTATACAGGTGAATATGACCGGTGTTCAGCCCTGGCTCTTTACCGGTCATACTCATATTTTACAATAGTTTATTAATTCTAGTTTATTACACCATTTTGTCTATTTACTGTCCATATCCATTTATTTTTCACTTTGCATAAGAATTGTCCAATCTTCTTACTATCTTTTTGAAACATTTCAACTACTACTACATTTCTATCTATTTTAAACCATTTCTTATTAATATACTTTTTTCTCCAAATTTCAGTTCCTTTACATTTAAATAAAATGTGTTCTATATCTTCATTTCCGCCACATATAGGACATTGATTTTGTGGAATACCTTTCCTTAGACCTTTTAATCTCCATACTCCTGCTTTCAGCCATGCAATACCTTCTCGCTCCTCTTTATTTGTCACATCAATGTACTTTTCCCTTCCCCATGAGACTTTCATTGGTATATAGAAAACTAAAGATCTCTTTTCAGTTATTTCACTAAATATTTTTTGTATTTCTATATCCTCAAATCTTTTCCTTGCCAACTTCCAGAAGTTATTCACATTATTTTCTCTTCTTCTCCACATTTCCTCTAACCCACTACTTTCCAGGTTATTTCGAAGACAGTCTACCCATCCCTTGTTCTTTAAACTTTTCTCTTGATATACTAAACACTGTTTTAACAAATTCCTTTCTTCCAATTTCAATATCCTATGCCAAAATTTCAATGCCCTTTCCATAATCTTTCCCTTACTTGCCACTCTACCCAGCTCTATTTGTGCTACCTGCCTAACAGTTGCATTTGGTAACCCCAGTATTTCTTTGCAAAATTTCCTATGCACCTCATCTATGCCTTCCCATCCTCCTTCTAATCCCCATACTTCTATCCCATATAGCATTTTTGCCTCAACCACCATATTGTACACTTTTTCTAACCATCTAATATTTATATTAGGTGCTTTGTATTTGCAACTTCTAATAGCTGATAAAGCTCCTTTTCCTTTTGCCAATGCAAATTTCTTTTGCTTTTTTTTTTTTTTTTTTTTTTTTTAACTATTTATAATCTTTATATTTTAGATAATTTAGTATATATATACATGTTTTGAGGATGGATATCCATAGTTATAGTACTAGACACAGGTCCAATGTAAACATTCCATATTATCGGTTAACAAACTCTCAGAATGGTTATAAGTACTTAGGTATTAAGTTGTATAATAACTTGCCTGAGAGTGTTAAATGTTTAAACATGAAGTCCAGGATATATACATGGTTAGTCAAACATCCTTTTTATTCTATACATGAATATTTTAATGATACATTTTGTGGTCTTGTTTTGTAATTTATTATGTACTGCTTTCAACAGACGTTGTCAGTGCCTGTATAGTGCTTTTAGACAAAATAAAAATGAAATGAAAATTGTTTCTATGGACAGGAGTTGACAAAGCTGAAACCAAAAACAAGCAATATCACAAAAACGATCAACTCCACCAAAAATGTACTAAACATAAATTGTGTGTTTTAACGTGCTCTACATTTTACGTGTGGTAAGTTTACCCATCTCTTACGGTTTAGCAGTTAAGCAAAATTCCGTAAAATTCATCCACAGGCTGTTCCCAGAAAATTCAAGATATACTTTTTATTTGTCACGTAAATATCTTTAATATACGATATTTTAATTAAAATCGTTAAGCCATTTTTCAGAAAATCAAAATGTTCGAAAACATTTCCATTTAAAGGATAGTTTGGGGTGGGGCTTTGTCTCAAAATCTTCGTGTCGCATCCTTGGAAGATACTAAACTTAAACACCGCGTTTGGTGTTTTACCGACTTTTCGTTTTTGAGTTATCATGTTCACAGACACACGGACGTTTTTCTGAAAATACTTTTTTTGGGTACAGGGGACTCTAAAACATATTTTCGGTGAAATCTTGGTGTCGAATTTTTGGATGGAGTGCAATACCTTTTCTATACACTATGTACATAGTAAGAGTAGAGAAAGTAAAAATCTGATGTGTTCCATTCACATAACTTTCTCTAGCTGTTCCAAATACCTGCTATTCTTACAAAACATTATTCTTCTATCTACTTCAAGATAAACACTAACAGAAATTGTCTTATTACTTGTTTCCTTGTAAGTAGAAGGGAATACACTAGGATAAAGTGATAGTCACATGTTTTAAAAATCGTCCCTATGGGTAACAATTGAGGTTCGGCGCTTTGTTTGGGCCCCGTTGGAGAAAAATATTTTAAAGCCCAAACCAATAACAAACAATATCTTAGGGGAAAAAAAAACAAAAAAAATTATATGATATAAATTGTGTGTTTTAACATATTTTGTGTAGTAATTTCTTTTTCTATTTCTTACAGACTTCCAGAATAAAGAGGTCTTCAGGCGCTTTTCCTAGAAAATCCAAATACACATTTTATTACTTTCTGTACACATACAAGTGTATACAGAAGGTATTACATTGCGACCAAAAATTCAATACCTAGATTTCATTGGAAATGCGTTTTTAGACCCCCTGAATGAAAAAAAAAAAAAAAGCATTTTTAGAAATATGTCCGTGTGTGTGTGAAGCACTGCTCAAAAACGAAAAGTCCGTTAAAATCCAACTTGGTATCTTCTAAGGGTGCGAAACGACGATTTTCAAGACAATTCCCCCTCTGCCCTTTGATTTTTATTAAAATGTCGTATAAAGATATTTACATGATAAATAAAATATATATCTTGAATATTCTGGGAGCGGCCTCTGAAGACCTGCTAAACCGTAAGAGGTGGACAAAAACTTACCACACAAAAATGTAGAGCACTTTGAAACACACTATGTTATATACATTTTTTTCTGTGGAGTTGATCATTTTTTAGATATTCTTGTTTTTGGTTTCAGCTTTAAAAAACTTATACCTTTCTCATACAGGAATTTGTCAACTGCTGTCCATACAAACAAAGGAATTTCAGGCACATAGCAACTGTCACTTTAACCTATGCTACTCCCTTATTTCGCTTCTACTTACAAGGAAGCAAGTAATAACACTATTTCTGCTAATGTTTTTCTCGATTAGCAGAAGTATAAGCCTTTTAACAATAATTTGTCACAGAGATGTAGAAACAGTCATGTGAATGGAACATCAGATTTTTTTCCATGTAAAGTGTGGATTGGGATTTTTCCTCGTGTCGCATCCTTTGAAGATATTCAACTTAAATATCTAATTTGTCATGTAAGGAAGTTTTCGTTTTTGAGGTACGCTGCCCACACACACAGATTCGGGGGGTTTGAAAACATATATTTGCAGTGAAATCTCCATACACTGTACATTTCAATGATTAGCAGGATAAAGACGCAAGACACGCCTGAGCGTGTCTGTTGCCAGGATAAGGTTTTCTCCTTATCCTGAGAACACGAATGATTTTAAGCTGCATGGACCTCGAGATCATTTCATCGTCCGATATGACCAACCAGGTTAAACAAAACAATAATCTGTTACAGAGATGTAGAGAAAGTCATGTGAATGGATTTTTACTTTCTCTAGTCCCGTATGTATTGCACCCCAGAATTGAATACTGACATTTCACAGCAAATATATGAGTTTGTGTGTGTCTGTGGGTAGCATAGCACAAAAACGAAAAGGCCGTTAAATATCAAACTTGGTATTTAAGTTTGATATCTTCCAAGGATGCGACACGAAGACTCAAGAAAATCTCCCACCCCCAACTACCCTTTACATAGAAACATTTTCGAAAATTTTGATTTTCTCAAAAATGGCTCTAACGATTTTGATTAAAACCCCGTATATTAAGGATGTTTACATTCCAGATAAAATTTATATTTTGAATTTTCGGGGAATAGCCTCTAAAGACCTGTTTATTCTGGATGAATTTTGCCGAATTTTGCTTAACTACTAAACGGTAAGAGATAGACAAAAACTTACTGCATAAAAATGTAGATCTCGTCAAATCACACAATTTATGTTCTTTGTTGTGGAGGTAACCGTTTCCGAGATGTTCCTTGTTATTGGTTTCAGTTGTGTAATACTTATACTTTTCTCAGACATGAAGTATCCGTTTTTCTTTTGTTCTACTCCTGGCTAAGCAAAGAAGTGATTTGCAATGACATAACGACAGCTTTTAAAACATTTGACTATCACTTTAGCATAGCACATTCCTTTAGTTCCCTTCTACTTATAAGGAACTAAGTAATAAGAACATTCTGCTGATGTTTATCTCGATTAGCATTGTGTAGAAAGAAGAATAATCTTTTGTAAGAAGTTTGTTTGTAGAGGAGCTAGAGAAAGTCATGTGAGTGTAACACGTCAGATTTTTAAAAGTAATGCTTGTTTGACGTGTCTGTATTAAGATGAGGTAGGGGACACTTAACACCAATAGCTGCCGGACATTACTGGTCTGGCAACAGCCGCTAAGCGACTCCTTTCCTTTTCCTTTGTTTCTGGGGAAAGGAGGGGGGAGGGCAGTTATACTCAGGCCTTTTGTGAAAATTGTTCAATGTACCCGGTGTCATGGGGGCAGCAAGGGGCTCTGAAATTCCTCAACTTTAACAGGTACGTACGTCTTCTATCATTGTTCCAGAGGTCCCGAGTTCGATTCCGCGTCTTCTAACATTAAAAAAGTGTTATTTGTTTGATTTGCTCCAATCTCGGCGTCTTTTTCAAAGTCAAAGCCGTCTATGAATGTGTAGGTCTACAGACAACTGTAACCCTCCCAACCAGTCACCATAACTCTCTCACCGCTGAAAAGCAATATTTGTTAGAAAGCTTATTATTCCCTGTACTAATCGAGATGAACATTAACAGAAATTGTCTTATTACTTGCTTTCTTGTAAGTAGAAGTAGGATAAAGTGATAGTCAAATGTTTTAAAATGTGGTTACTATCTGAAACAATTGAAATTCCGTTTTGTTTGCCTGCTTGGAGTCAAACAAAAGCGAGACACTTCTCACCCGGAGGTCCCGAGCTCGATTCCCGGCTGGGGCGGGGACTTTTTCTTTAACCAGAATTATCCCCCACAGAGTCTGGAAGTGTGTATGTGAGAGTGAATGTTTGAGGAAATAAAATAGTTCAAACCCAACGTAAACAACCTACAGACAACGAGTTGTTTCTAATTCGAAGCCCCCCGATATCACCTTACATGTTAAAGGGGGCTATATAAATGAAAAAAAGAGAGAGAGCCAAAGAAAAATATCTTCCCGTTTGAGAAAAGTTCAAATAGATTAAAACTTAAAAATATCACACGGAATATCTCAAAAACGGTTCACTCTGTCTTTATATATATATATATATATATATATATATATATATATATATATATATAAAGAAGGTATATCATAAATTGTTCAGTTTTGTGCAGTAAGTTTTTGTCTATCTCTTACGGTTTACTAGTTATCAAAACCTATTCCCAGAAAATTCAAGATATACATTTTATTTGTCGTGTAAACATATTTAATATACAGTATTGTAATCAAATTTGTTAGAGCCCTTTTTAGAAAATCAAAATTATCCAAAGAGATTCCATGTAAAGGGTAATTATGAGTGGAGAATTTTCCTGAAAATCTTAGCGCATTAATACCAAGTTTGGTTTTAAATATACTTCATTTTTGAGTCACGTTGCCCACACACACGGACAAATAGCTTTTTTGGATTCAGGGGGGTCTCTGAAATCTCAGTATCGAATACTTGGTTTGAAATCAATACCTTTTCTATCTATGTACACAGCACATACGTACTAGACAGAGTAAAATATGTTTTCTGTTGAAGTATAGCCAGTTTTAAGAACTATTTTTTTTCATAGGTTTATACAAAGTTACACAATTTGCTTATCATATTTATTTAAAATATAGTTTCGTGAAAGTTTTATTTATGCTTCAAACCTCAAATTACAAAAAGCTTTCTCAAGTTATGAGATGCGTGAAACATTTGAATATGTGCCATCTATAATAGTTCTTTATGATGTAAGAGCGTAAAGTTATCGTTTTTGCTTCGGGCGAGAATCAAAAAGAAACTTTACCTCGCGTATCTTACAATGTTTTTTTCTACGAGAATTTTCTGTTATTAAAAGAAAAGCAACGAAAGATGAAATGAATTTGAGGTTAAGTTTGAGCCATTCACCAAGGGTTACAGTTGGTTATTTATTTCGCATTGCTGGTACTGTTATAGCAGGCCGTGGTTATTGTTGTTCTGTGTTGAGAATTATGATATCCTTAGAGCTGCTGCTGCTGCGAAAGAATATTTGTCACTTATTGAACATAACATTATATCATCGTGTTGATGTATACACACTAATATCGTAAAGTTCCAACAAAATTACTTTACGCTTTACAAAATTACGTGGATACCCTAGAAATAAAATGAGCTCGTGAACTACTCAATTACGCTCGGTCCTAGAAAAAATAATTTATAGATATCAAATTATGTATAACATTTGAATGAAGTTTCATATACACAACAATACAATCACAGTAAACATTGTGAGGAAAATCTGATGTGATCCATTCACATGACTTTCTCTACATCGCTGTAACAAATTATTGTTAAAAAGCATATTCTTTTATCTGCTTTATGTAACTTTCCGTGGAAAAGAATGTAAACATTTTAATTCTGAAACAAATCACAAGGAATATCTCAGAAATGGTCAAATTCTACGAAAAAGAACCTATATGACATAAATCGTGTGTTTTAACGTGCTCTAAATTCTTTGTGTGTTAAGTTTTTGTCCATCTCATACGCTTTAGCAGTTATGCAAAATTCCGTAAAATTTATTCAGAATAAAGTAGTCCTCAGAGGTTATTCCCAGAAAATTCAAGATATACATTTTATTTGTCAGGTAAATATCTGTAATATATGGTATTTTAATCAAAATCATTAGAGCTATTTTTGAGAAAATCAACATTTCCGATTTCTTTTTTTCCATGTAAAGGATAGTTTGGGGTGGGGGATTTTTCTCAAAAATCTTCATGTCGCATCCCTGGAACATACTAAACTTAAATACCAAGTTTTGTCTTTTACCGACTTTTCGTTTTTGAGTTATCGTGTTCACAGACACACTGACACGGGCCTTTTTCTAAACATACTTTTTTGGATACAGTGGACCCTAAAACGTCTATTTGCGGTGAAATCTCGGTATTGAATTTTTGGGTGCAATACAATACGTTCTCTGTACACTATGTATATAGTACGTGTAGAGAAAGTAAAAATATGGTAGTTTGAAGACTTACTCGCAATGGCTGAACATGGAGTCTTGGGTATCTGGTGTCCGGCGACCTGCTGCTTTGTCTAGTTTCTTTACGGGATTTGGTGCCTATTCATGATATTAGATTTTAACCTTTTACTTCCTCCACCACGTACAGAAGGTATTGTATTACACCCAAAAATTCTATACCGGAAATACATGTTACGGGGGCCTCGGCATCCCAAAAAAGTGTGATGTGCTGTATTCACATGACTTTCTCTAACTGTTCTTACAACTGGTTATTCTTCCGTCTACTTGATGCTAATCAAGATAAACATTAACAGAAATTGTCTTATTGCTTGCTTCCTTGTAAGTAGAAAGGAATACACTAGGATAAAGTTTTATAATGTGGTTGCTGCGTGATTTTGCGTAGCCAGGAGTTGAAAAAATTCCGTTTAAGTATTTTAAACTGAAACCAATAAAAGAAATATCTTGGAAAAGGTGAATTCCACAAAAAAAATCTATGACATGAATTGTGTGTTTTAACGAGATCTACATTTTACTTTCTCTATACGTGCTATCTACACAGAGTATAGAGAAGGTATTGTATTGCACCCAAAAATTCCATACCGAGATTTCACCGGAAATACACGTTTTAGGGTCCCCTATATAAAACAGTTTTACTTTCTCTATACGTATTATATACATAGTGTATAGATAAGGTATTGTATTGCACCCGAAAATTCGATACCAAGATTTCTTCGGAAATTATGTTTTAGGGTCTCCTGTATCAAAAAAAAAAAAAAAAAAAAGCATTTTCAGAAAAAAGGTCTATATGTATGTGTATGTGTGTGTGTCTGTGAACACAATAACTCAAAAATGAAAATTCGGTAAAATACCAAACTTGGTATTTAAGTTTAGTATCTTTCAAGGATGCGGCACGAAGATTTCGAAGGAAATTTACCCCCAACTACCCTTTACACAGAAAAAGGTTCGAAAAGTTTGATTTTCTCAAAAATGGGCCTAACGATTTTGATTAAAATATCTTACATTAAAGATATTAACATGGAAAATAAAATGTATATATTGAATTTTCTGGGCATAGTTTCTGAAGAGACTTTATTCTGGACAAATTTTGCGGAATAAGCCGTTAGAGATACACAAAAACTTACTTCACAAAACATGCAGAACTTTTTAAGACACACAATTTATATTATACATTTTTTTTTTTTTTTTTTTTTTGTGGAGTTGACCGTTTTTTTTTTTTTTTAGATATTCCTTGTTATTGGTTTCAACCTTTAAAATACTTATACTTTTGTCAACTCCTGTGCATACAAACAAGGGAACTTCAATCACATAGCAACCATCTTTTAAAATATTTGACTATCACTTTATCCCATGATATTCCCTTATTTCCCTTCTACTTACAAGAAGCAAGTAATAAGACAATTTCTGTTAATGTTTATCTCGATTAGCATGGAGTAGATAGAAGAACAATCTTTTTAACCATAATTTATTGCAGAGATGCAGAGAAAGTCATGTGAATGGAACACATAGGATTGTTTTTGTTGTGGCGTTAACCATTTTAGAAATGTTCATTGTTATTAGTTTCAATTTCAAAATGGTTATTTTTCCTTTAAATGGGACGTCGTTATTCGTTTTTCTTGGTCCTGGCCAAACAAAGAGTAAAAACATTGGCATAGCGACAGGTTTTAAAAGATTTGACCTTACACGCTTCACATTCAAGATGTAGCGAGTTGGAATCTCTAATAGGGTGACTTACCCGGATAAGGTTTTTCGGAGTCTTGGGAAGACGAATGTCGAGTAGCTTTAAGTTCCATGGACCCCGAGATCATCTGAGCAATTTCATTCATTGATCAATATGACCAACCAAAGGACGAAAAAACAAACTATAAAAGCGAGTTGACGTATAAATAGCGCTTGTTGTTTCAAACAACCTTAAGTTGGAAATTTGACGTATTTAAACTGGTCATTGTTATGCGATACAATACTTTCATTTGAAAGGTCTTAGTCCAACTAATATTAAAGCTGAGCTAGATTTTACTTTGGGGGAGTCTGTTCCTTCGTTTACAATAGTGAAATATTGGGTGACATTTTAAGAGCTGCCAAGACGAACATCGCAGTGGACGACCAAATGAGGTTACCAATTCAGAAAGTGTAAAGAAAATCCACAAAATGACCGTCAACTGAAAGTGCGCGAGCTAGTAGATATTGCAGGCATTTCAAAAAGTTCTGCACATCGTATACTGACTGAACATTTGGATATGAGAAAGTTGTGTGCAAGGTTGGTGCCGCGTAGAACAAAATCGGCGTCGTGAGGATGTTTCAGTCGAGTGTTTGGTTGCAATAAATCTCAGGTTTTGCCTCGATTCATAACAATGAATGAAACCTGGGTCCAGCTGAGATGAAGGAAGAATCAAAACAGTGGAGTGGAGTGGAAGGGGAGAATTGGCGCCAAAGAAAGCGAAGACAGTTCCATCTGCAGGCAAGGTCATGGCATCACTTTTCTGGAACGCACACGGGTTAATTTCATTGACTATCTCAAAAAAAGGGGGGGGGGGAATGGCGAATATTATGCGAACTTGTTACTGCGTTTGAGTGATGAAATGGACCAAAAACAGCCGCATTTAGCGAAAAAAAAATGTTGTTTCATCAAGACAATGCACCAGTTCACACGTCCATTATCATCAATGCGTTTAACTTCGAATTGCTTCCTCACTCGCCAGGTAATTAATTACATGGCAAATAAAATGTATTGCTGAATTTCTTGGTAATGGCCTCTGAAAACCTCTACATTTTGCATAACTTTTCTATAACTTTTGTATAGCAGTTAAACTGTAAGATGTAGACAAAATCTTACTACACAAAAATATAGATCTCACTGAAATACATAGTTTATATCATATACATTTTTTTATAGAGTAAACCGTTTTCGAGATATTCCGAGTTATTTGTTTCTGTTTTAACGTATTTAAACTTTTCTCAAATAGGACACTTTTTTTCGTCTCTTTTGTTTACTCCTAGCAAGCAAAGATAACTGGATTTTCATTGTTTCACTTAGTGACCACATTTTAAAACATGTGGCTATCACTTTATCCTAGTGTATTCCCCTTTACTTATAAGGAAGCAATTAATAACACAATTTCTGTTAATGTTTATCTTGTAGACAAAAGAATTTCTAGGAATAGGTAGTTTGCGAAAAACAAGGGTTTGTAGCAGTGATTTTGGTTAAGAAACTGTCTGTGAGAAATGACGCAGCATGGCTGATTATATCGGGTCGATACAATGAAAACTGTTTAACCTCACTTTCATTGGCCTCGACTTTTAGCTGTACACCACGCTCGTAAAACATCCAAGCTGGACATCACATTCGCACTTCACTTTAGTCCCGTTTGTCATTTTTGTGCTACTCTACTAATTTTCATAATAATTTCACCATTGAGAAATATTGTTCTTTCTGACGAACTGCCCCTTCTATTTTTCATTTCAAAATATACTAAGTTTACAAAGCTCTCATACCGAATATAAACATATTGAAATTATAAAGGAACACGATTACGAAGAAGTTGAGAATGCCAAGGAGTAGAAAATATTGTTGTTACCCCATAGAATATATACATAAGAAAATGCACAAATTTATTTGCCGGTTACAGTATATTGCACGGAATATGCACAGATGGCCATGATGTAATGCCTTAGCATGACACAGAGTTTAAAAATCTGATGTCTTCCATTCGCATGACTTTCTCTACATCTCAGCAACAAATTGTTGTTAAAAAGCTTATTCTTCTATTTACTTCATGCTAATCGAGTAAAAATTAACAGAAATATTCTTATTACTTGCTTCCTTGTAAGTAGAAGCGAAATAAGGGAGTAGCATAGGTTAAAGTGATAGTCAAAAGCTGGTTGCTATGTGACTGATGTTCCTTTGTTTGTATGGACAGCAGTTCACAAATTCCTGTATGAGAAAAGTATAAGTTTTTAAAGCTGAAACCAAACACAAGAAATATCTCAAAAACGGCCATCCCCACGAAAAAAATGTATATGACATAAAGTGTGTTTTCTTGATCTAAATTCTTTGTGTAGTAAGTTTCTTTTTTTTTAGCTTAACGTCCTTTAACCTGGTTGGTCATATCGGACGATGAATGGAATTGCTCAAATGATCTCGGGGTCCATGGAGCTTAAAGTTACTCTCAGGATAACAGAAAACTCCGGAAAAAAACTTATCCGGGTAACTCACCCTAAACGAGATTCGAACTCACGATCTGTTTGAATGTGAAGCAGTCACGCTACCACCACAGTACCCAGGTGGGCAATTTTTACTTGTTTATCTCTTGGGTTTACCAGCTATGCAAAATTCAATAAAATAAAGAGGTCTTTAGAAACTATTCCCAGAAAACTGAAGATATACATTTTATTTGGCAAGTAAATATCTTTAATATAAGGGATTTTAATAAAAATCATTAGAACCATTTTAGAGAACATCAACATATTCGAAATTTCTTCCATGTAAAGGGTAGTTTGGGGTGGGAAGATTTTCTTGAAAACCTTTGTGTCGCATCCCTGGAAGATGACAAGTTTGGTGCTTAACGGTCTTTTCGTTTTTGAGCTATGCTGTCCATAGACACAGGCACACACACGAACCTTTTTCCAATTCCCCCCCCTAGATTCAGGGGGACCCAAAACATATATTTCCGGTGAAATCTCGATATTGAATTTTTGGGTGCAATACAATGCCTTCTCTATACACTATGTACATAGTACGTGTAGAGAAAGTAAAAAATAACAATCGATCCTGTGTTTGTTTCTTTAGTTGTCATTTATCAAAATTACAGAGACGCATGTAATAAAACTGTCGAGATATCTTGAATAACCGTTGTTATAATTCTAAGATTTTAGATGCCAAAAGCTTCTAACATCCTCGTGTAAGAAAGTTTTATTTCCTTGGAGTTTATATGTTGTAATCAAGTTTCTTATCAGGGCTAATTGTTCATAGACAGAACATTGGTATCATTAAAAATCAGTAAATCGATAAACGCAGCCGATGGGGAACTGAAATCGATTTGAATACACATTCTGTATTGAGCTTTGGATTCTCTTAAAAAGTGAAATCGGATCGAAATGTGTTGCATGGAAATACCGTCGTCGTATTCAAACCGTACTGGATACACCAAAACTGTATTTGCAACACGCTGCACGCACGTCATTTTATTTTCTACATTAAACTTGCCAGGAATTTGGTGTCATAAAACACACAAGAGCTTTCCATAATCTCGCAATTGATTCTTCCCAAGAACCTTCACTAACCTCAAAACCTGCTTATAATATACATAACTATGTTTAACAGGTTCGCCAACGTAAATTCCACCAAATAGAAGCTCAGCAATGTTTATATCCTAAGCACAAAATCTACCGGCATTTTGTGAATATCATGTCATTTTTGTAATTTATGATGTTCAAATGTTTTTGTTCTGTTGCACTCCGAAGTTGAAATCGATGGGTGCAAATGTTTATTACTCCTTGTGCTTTCGTCAGGTATAAGAGTTTTGATTTCCTCTATGCGATTTTGTTTTCCGACAATAAGCATCATAGTTATGTGTTGATGTTCTTGGTTGTGAAGCATGGAAAATGACACTTGGAGATTCCGCGTACATTAATGTATTCGCGTGGAATTATATGCGTACAAATATTTGCAGCATTCAACAAAGCACATAATATCACTGAGCGGTTGCAGTTTCATATTAAAATTGTGAATAAAGTACAAAGGAAATCCTAGTGTTTATTGTTTAAGAATCGCCAGGTAGACCGGATCTGTGAAGCCCTCAGATAAGAGTCCATTGCTATTCCAAACTAAACATAAGCGCGAGAAGATGTTTATTTCAAATTTAGCGCGAACGCGAAAAGGATCTCATGCTTGATTTATTTATTTTCGCAACTTGCGATTTCAAAACGACTTCAATTCGCACGAATTTAACACTGAAACGCGGGTCGTATTCAGATGGAACTGAACTGAAACGTGGTATATGTTTCGTGACCTGGAAGTGCAGAATCTTCGTTGTGCACATATATTAAGTTTAGTATCTTATAAAGATTTGACACGAAGATTTTCAATAAAATCTGCCCACCTCAAACTAACCTTAACATCGAAAAAATATAGAAAATGTTGATTTTCTCAAAACTCACTAACGATTTTGATTGGATTAGGTATATTAAAGATATTTAAGTCGGAAATAAAATGAGTATCTTGAATTTCTTGGAATAGCGTCTGAACACATCTTTATTCAGAATGCAAACCGTAAGAGAGACAAAATTGGTCAATTGGTCAAATCCTGGTTCATTTTCTTACTCCTTGCCATGCAAAGAGAACCTAATTTCAATCACATAACCACCAGCTTTTAAAACATTTGACTATCACTTTATCCTAGTGTACTCCCTTCTACTTACAAGGAAGCAAGTAATAAGACAATTTCTGTTAATGTTTATCTTGATTAGCATCAAGTAGATAGAACAATAATTGTTACAGAATAGGTAGAGGAAGTCATGAGAACTGAACACTTAAAAGATTTTTACTTTCTCTACACGTACTATGTACATAGTGTATAGAGAAGGTATTGTATTGCACCCAAAACTTCAACACCGAGGTTTCACTGGAAATACATGTTTTGGATCCCCTGAATAAAAAAAAATGGAATAAAAGGTCCGTGTGTGTGTGTGTGCGTGCGTGCGTGTGCGTGTGTGTGTGGGCGTGGGCGTGCGCGCGTGGGTGCGTGTGTGGACAGCATAACTCAAAAACGAATATAAAACTTGGTATTTAAGTTCAGTATCTTCCAAGGATGTGACACGAAAATCTTCAAGAAAATCCCTCCACCCCCAACTACCCTATACATGGAAAAATATTCGAAAATGTTGATTTTCTTAAAAATGGCTTAACGATTTTAATTAAAATATCATATAATAAAGATATTTGCATTATAAATAAAATGTATAGCTTGAAATTTCTGGGAATAGCCTCTGAAGAATACTTACTATGAACTTTACAGAATTTTGTATAACTGCAAACTGTAAGAAATAAACAAGAACTAAATTAACAGAAAATGTAGACCACGTTAAAACACCCAATTCATGTCATATACATTTTTGAGATATTCCTTGTTTTTGGTTTCAGCTTTAAAAAACTATACTTTTCTCATACAGGAATTTATCAACTCGTATCCATAGAAACAAAGGAACTTGAGTCACATAGCAACCAGCTTTTGACTATCACTTTAACGTATGCTACTCCCTTATTTCCCTTCTACTAACAAGGAAGCAAGTAATAAGACTAATTTTTTCTCAATTATCATGAAGTAAAACGAAGCATAAGCTTTTTAACAATAATTTGTTGCAGAGAAAATCATGTGAATGGAACACATCAGATTTTTCCTTCGATCATCAATTTTGTTTTGATTTAGTTGCGAGAAAGAGGACAGAAATATCTCTTTTCTTTATTTATTTTAACAGTACATAGAGTAACAATATATAATGTTGGATTTTGAAGTGTATATGCATGTTGAATATGTCAACTAGTATGTGTATAAACATCTGAACGCTATTTAACTCATTGTTAGAAACAATCGCCGAGCTATAATTGCTCGACCTTCATGTTTCTTCTGTTACGTCACTCACAAACAAAGCTAAGATATGTTTGTTGGGTGGAAATTGCCAGTAACCAATTGCCTAAACACAAGATAACGAGTTCAGTATTTACTTTACTAGTGAAGGAACCACAGTCTCACACAGGTAGGAGAATATTACTTAAAGTTACTGGCACACAAATACAGCTTTTTCTGGAAAATTTAATCTTGTTATTATGTAAATATCAATACCAATTTTCATTCAAACGTCATAAATATCTAGGAAGATAGGTATAAATAATTTATAAATGTTACTATGTAAATATACTACATAATCAAAACATTCCACGCCCCTCAATATATGAAAAATCTTATGCGTTCCATTCACATAATGTTCTCTAACTGTTCTACAAAAAAAAAAAAGTCTTACAAAACCTTATTCCTTTATCCGTTTCATGCCAATCGAGACAAACACTAACAGAAATTGTCTTATTACTTGCTTCCTTGTAAGTAGAGGGGAATACACTAGGATAAAGTGACAGTCAAATGTTTTAAAAACCGGTTGATATGTGGATGAAATCCCTTTCTATGCAGGGCCAGGAGTTTACAACTTTCCGCGTGAAAAAAAGTTTGAGTATTTTAAATTTGAAATAAATAACAAGGAATGTCTCGGAAATGTTCAATTCAACGAAAAAAACGTATCCAACATAAATTATGTGTTTTAACGTGATCTACATTTTTTGTGTAGTAACCTTTTGTCTATCTCTTACGGTTTACCAGTTAGGCAAACTTCAGCAACATTCACCCAGAATAAAGGGTCTTTAGAGACTATTCCCCGAAACTTCAAGATATACATTTTATTTTCTATATTAAATACCTTTAATACACTGTATTTTAATTAAAATCGTTAGAAATGTTTTTGAGAAAATCAAAATTTTCGAATTTTTTTCCACGTAAAGAATAGTTTGGAGCGGGGGAAATTTTCTCAAAATGTTCGTGTCGCATCCCTGGAAGATACTAAAATTAAATACCAAGTTTGGTATTTTATTGACTTTTCGTTTTTGAGTTATCGTGCTCACAGACACACGGACTTTCTTCTGATTTTTTTTACTTTCTCCATACGCACTATGTACATAGTGTATAGAGAAAGTATTGCACTCCACCCAAAAATTCGATACCGAAATTTCACCGGAAATATATGTTTTAGGGTACCCAATATCCAAAAAAAGCATTTTCACAAAAAGGTCTGTGTGTGTGTGTGTATGTGTGTGTGTCTGTGAACACGATAACTCAAAAGCGAAAAGTCGGTAAAATACCAAACTTGGTATTTAAGTTTAATATCTTCCAGGGATGCGACACGAAGATTTTGAGAAAAATCCCCCCACCCCCAACTATCCTTTACATGGAACTTTTTTCGAACATTTTGATTTTCTCAAAAATGGCTGTAACGATTTTGATTAAAATTTCGTATATTAAACATATTTACCTGACAAATAAAATGTATATCTTGGATTTTGTGGGAATAGCCTCTGAAGAGTAGTTTATTCTGGATGAATTTTACTAAATTTTGAATAACTGCTAAACCGTAAGAGATGGACAAAAACTTACTACACAAAAAATGTAGAGCACATTAGAACACACAATTTATGTTATATATATTTTTTTCGTGGAGTTCGTCGTTTTTGTGGCATTCATTATTTTTGGTTTCTGCTGTGAGAAACGTATACTTTTCTCATACAGGAACTTGTCAACTCCTATCCATATAAACAAAGGAACTTCATAGCAACCAGCTTTTGACTATCACTTTAACCTACGGTTGTCCCTTATTTCGCTTCTACTTACAAGGAAGCGAGTAATTAGACTATTTTTTTATGATTAGTAGAAAGTAAATAGAAGTATAAGCTTTTTAAGAATTATTTGTTGCAGGGATATGGATAAAGTCATGTGAATGGTACACATCAGATTTTTTCTACAGGGACCTAAAACGTATATTTGCAGTGAAATCTCGTTATTGAATTTTTGGGTACAATACAATACCTTCTCTATACACTATGTGCATAGTACGTGTAGAAAAAGGAATAATTTAAGAGAAGACAGAAATACCTGTGTATTTTTACTTTCTCTACACGTACTATGCGCATAGTGTATAGAGAAGGTATTGTAATGCACCCAAAAATTTGATACCGAGATTTCACCGGAAATATATGTTTTGTGTTCGAAAGAAAACATTTTTAGAAAAATGTCCGTGTGTCTGTGGGCAGTATAGCTCAAAAACGAAAAGATCGTTTAGTGTCTTCCAAGGATGCGACACGAAGATTTTCAAGAAAATCACCCCACTTTCAACTATCCTTTCATGGAACATTTTGATTTTCTCAAAAATGGCCCTAACGATTTTGATTAAATTAATGTATGTTTAAGATATTTTTATGTGAAACGAAATTTATATCTTGGGTTTTCTGGGAATAGCCTCTGAAGATCTCTTTGTCCTGGACGACTTTCATATAACTGGCAAACCGTAAGAGATATACACAAAACTGTACATCTCTATATACGTTTTCTTGCAGAGTTAGCCGTTTCGAGATATTCCGGATTATTGGTTTCAAGAGAACGGAATTTCAATTGTTTGACACAGCGATCGGACGAGACTAGTGTATTTACAAGGAAGCAAGTAACAAGACAATGTTTATCTCCCCCCTGCCCCGCCAAGTTGGGAACCGCATCACAGAAAGACGCTAGTTGCAGTGCTAGTGAGCGCCTGACGTCGTGCAGACCGAGAGCTCGGTATGTAGTATCAGATACACCCGCTTCAATTCAAATTGCTTTTTCACACAAAAACTGCACAGCGAGATTTCGCTTTTAGAGTCCCCCGAATCCAAAAGGTCCGTGTGTAACTCCAAAACCAAGTTTAGTATCTTCCAGGGATGCGACACCAACATTTTCAAGAAAATTACTCCACCCCAAACTAATCTTTACACGGAAATAATTTATACATTTTTACTTTTCTCAAAAATGGCTCTAATGATTTTGATTAAAATGCCGTATATTAAAGATATTTATACAACAAATAAAATTTATATCTTGAGTGTTTTGGGAATAGCGTCTTTAGTTTGGATAACTATGTAGTCAACTCTAAAAGTCACTTACTTAACAAAACTCGTTTAAACACACAATTATGCTATATACAATATTGCGTGGAATTATCCATTTCCGAGATAGATATTGCCTGTTATTCGCTTCAATTTTTTAAATATTTAAAAGTTTTCTTATCAAATTCCAATCACTTAGCGATAGCTTTTAAAACATTTGACTATCACTTTATCCTAGTGTATTGCCTTCTACTTACAAGGAAGCAGCAAGTAATAAGACAATTTCTGTTAATGTTTATCTGGATTAGCATCAAGTAGATAGAAGAATAAGCTTTTATAAGAAATGGAACAAAAGATTTTTAAACATACACAGCAGGAATTCTCTCCACTTTTGCAACTTCTAGCAGCTAACTTAACATAGACAGCACAAAAAATGACTTCATTACATTCGCATAAATGTTGTATTTGTAGCGCTATCTTTGCTTAAATATAAGGCAGTGGACTAGGCTAAAGCGATTGTCAACAGCTGTCGTTAAGTAATGACATTGACATCCCGTTCTCTCTGCTTCATTAGAAGCAATAAAACCGAACAATCCCATTCGAGGAAAGTATTAAGTATTTTAAGCTTGAAACCAATAACAAGGAACATCTCGGAAGTAGTTGACTTCACAAATAAAGTATTCACATGTCCATTTTTTGCTTTCTCTATACGTACTATGTACATAGTGTATAGAGAAGGTATTGCATTGCATCCAAAAATTCAATACCGAGATTTCATCGGCAATGCATGTTTTGAGACCCACTGAATAAAAAAGGAGCATTTTTAAAAAATCTGATGTGTTACACTCACATGACTTTCTCTAGCTGCTCTACAAGCTTCATACAAAAGATTCTTCTTCTTTCTACACAATGCTAATCGAGATAAACATTAGCAGAACGTTCTTATTACTTGGTTCCTTATAAGTAGAAGGCAACTAAAGGAATGTGCTATGTTAAAGTGATAGTCAAATGTTTTAAAAGTTGTCGTTATGCGATTGTCATTGCAAATCGCTTCTTTACTTTGTGAGGCTTAGAACAAAAGAAAGACGGGCACTTCCTTTCTGAGAAAAGTATAAGTACTTACAATTGAAACAAGTAACTAGGAATATCTTGGAGACGGTTACCTCCATGACAAAAACGTAAAGGATATAATTTGTGTGTTTTAACGAGATCTACATTTTTTGGTGCAGTAAAGGTTTGTCTATCTCTTATGATTTACCAGTTATACAAAATTCATTCAGAATAAAGAGCTCTTCAGAGCCTATTCCCAAAAATTCAACACAGACACTCTATTTGTCAAGTAAATTTCTTTAATATACGGGATTTTAATCAAAATCGTTAGAGCCATTTTTTCGAAAAATGTTCCATGTAAAGGGTAGTTTGTGGTGAAGGAATTTTCTTAAAAATGTTCGTGTCGCATCATTAGAAGATACCCTAACCTAAATACCAAGTTTGCTATAAAACGATCTTTTCGATTTTGAGCAATGCTGTCTACAGACATACACACGAAAATGTTTCTAAAAATCCTTTTTTTGAACCTAAAACATAAATCTCCACATGGAATACAATAGCTTTTCTCTTCACTATGTACATTGTATGTGCGGCTTAGAGAAAGTAAAAACATCCATGTGTGTGGACAGCATACCTCAAAAGCGAAAAGTCTGTTCCAAGTTCAGTATCTTCCAAGGATACGTCACGAACATTTCTAAGCTATCATTGAAAAATGTTAAGAGTTTTTCTTATAAAAGTCTTTAACGATGTTGATGAATATCTCTTATATTTGCTTGAAACATAAAATGTATATCTTGAATTTTTTGGGAATAGCCTCTGAAGACTACTTTATTCTGGATCAATTTTTCTAATTTAACATACATTTTAAACCGTAAGAGATAGAAAAAACTTGCTACACAAAAAGTAGATCTTAAAACACACAATTTATGTCATATAAACTTTTTTCGTGGAGTTGATCGTTTTTGAGATATTCCTTTTTATTGGTTCCAGCTTTAAAAAACTTATACTTTTCTCAGACAGGAATTTGCCAACTCGTGTCCATACAAACAAAAGAACTTCAGTCACATAGCAACCAGCTTTTGACTATCACTTTAACCTATGCTACTCCCTTATTTCGCTTCTACTTACAAGGAAGCAAGTAATAAGACTATTTCTACTAATTTTTTCTCGATTAGCATGAAGCAAATAGAAGCATAAGCTTTTTAATAATAATTTGTTGTAGAGATGTAGAGAAAGTCATGTGAATGTAACACATCAGATTTTTGCTATATCTTATGTCATCCAGAATGCAGAGCTCTTCAGAGGCTATTCTCAGATAATTCAAAATATACATTTTGAGGTAGTTTGGAGTGAGGGATTTCTTGAAAATCTTCATTTCGCATCCTTGGGAGAAGCTGAACTTATATATCGAGTTCGGTATTTAACAAGTTTTAGTTTTTGAGTTATACTGCTCACAGTTTTGCGCGCGCACATACACATATGGGCTATTTTCTATAATACTTATTTATGATGTAAGAGCGTAAAGTTATGGTTTTTGGTTCGAGCGGGAATATTGTGAAACGAGACGCAGTCGAGAATCAAAAAGAAACTTTAAGCTCGCGTATCTTACAATGTTTTTTCTACGAGAATTTTCTGACATTAAAAGAAAAGCAATGAAAGATGAAATAAAGTTGAGGCTAAGTTTGAGGCATTCACCAAGGGTTATATATTCCGCATTGCTGGTACGGTTATAGCAGGCCGTGGTTATTGTTGTTCTGTGAGAATTATGATATCCTTAGAGCTGCTGCTGCTGCGAAAGAATATTTGTCACTTATTGAACATAACATTATATCATCGTGTTGATGTATACACACTAATATCGTCAAGTTGCAACAAAATTACTTTACGTTTGCTGCACTTCTTTGCGCGTGGATTCCGTAAAAATCAAGTTTGCGATCTGAAATGAGCTCGGAGACTACTCAATTACGCTCGGTCGTAGAAAAAAATACTTTTTTTTGGGGGGGGGGGGGTTCCAGAAGACTCCAAAATATGTATGACCATTTCTATCTACTATGAACATGGTAGAGAAAGCAACAAAATGCATTAAAGTTTACATGATCTGGCGTTTTCAAAGATCTTTCATTTTATAGTATTATATATTCTTTTAAATTGCACCAATTTTCAACTTTTACGTATGTACTGTTTATAAAGGTATTTTACCTGAAGTTTTGGTGAAAATAGGTTTGGGCCTAACGGCGGAAAACAGCATTAGTCAGAATTTTTATTTTCTTTATCACGAATGTACAATGTATTGCATTCCGCCTAAAATTTGATCCACAGATTTCACGTGCTTTAGGGACCTTTGAATAAAAAAAAAAAGATGTTCCATTCACACAACTTTCTCTAGCTGTTCCATAAACACATTTTCTTATAAAAGATTGTTCTTTTAATGTACTTCAAGATAATCAAGATAAACATTAACAGAAATTGTCTTATTACTTGCTTCCTTGTAAGTAGAAGGGAATACACTAGGATAAAGTGATAGTCAGATCTTAAAAGCTGTCGCTATGCGAAACAGCTGAAAATAGATTCTCTTTTATACTATCGGGAGTAAAACAAAATAGAATAAAGGAAAGTTAACTTCCTGCTGAAAAAAGTTTAAGTAGTTTAAACTTTAAACCAATAACAAATATTTCGGAAACGATTAACTCTACAACAAAAATGTATATGACAAAGTGTGTATTTTAACAAGATCTACATTTTTTGTTTATGTCTAGCTCTCACGGTTTACGAGTTATACAAAAGTCATTCTGAAAGAAGAGAATTTCAGATATACATATCATTTGTCGTGAAAATATCTTAAAATATAACATTTTAATCAAAATCGTTTGAGCCATTTTTGAGAAAATGAAAATTTTTAAAAAATGTACCATGTAAACTGTAGTTGGGGATGTGAGAAATTTTCTTGAAAATATTTGTCGCATCCAGGAAAATACTGAACTTAAATACCAAGTTTGGTGTTCGTTTTTACTTTCTCTAGCCCCGTATGTACAATGTACATAGGGATAGAGAAGTATTGTATTCCACCCAAAAATTCGATGTCGAGATTTCACCGGAAATACATGTTTTAGGACCCCCCTGAGTCCAAAAAAAGCATTTTCAGAAACAGGTCCGTGTGTGTGTGTGTGTGTGTGTGTGTGTGTGTGTGTGCGTGTGTGTGTGTGTGTGGACAGCATAGCTCAAAAACAAAAAGACGATTAAATATCAAACTTGGTATTTAAGATTGGTATCTTCCAAGGATGCGACACGAAGATTTTCAAGAAAATCCCCCACCCCTAACTAACCTTTATATGGAAAAATTTTCGAAAATTTTGTTTTTCTTAAAAATGGTTTTAACGATTTTGATTAAAATATCACATATTAAAGTAATTTCTATCACAAATAAACTGTATATCTTGAATTTTCTGGGAAAAGCTTCTAAAGACCTGTTTATTCTGGACAAACTTTGCTTTATTTGGTATAACTAGTAAATCGTAAGAGATAGACAAAAACTTATTACACAAAAATGTAGATCTTGTGAAAATACACAAATTATGTCATATACTTTTTTTCGTGGAGCTTACTGTTTTCGACATATTGGCTTGAGTTATGAAGTACTTATGCTTTTCTCAGACGGGAGTGTCCGTTTTTCTTTTGTTCTACTCCTGGCCAAGCAAAGAAGTGATTTTCAATGACAATCGCATAACAACAGCTTTTAAAACATTTAAGTATCACTTTAGCCTAATGCATTCCCTTAGTTCCCCTCTACTTATAAGGAACCAAGTAATAAAATTCTGCTAATGTTTATCTCGGTTAGCGTGGTGTTGAAAGAAGAAATATCTTTTGTAAGAAACTAGGATGAAGAATGGAATCCCCCAAAGGTCGGCACTAAGTGTAACTTTATTCCTCGTTGCCATTAATGATGTAACTAATTATCTAAGTGCACCCCCTTGTCTGTACGCTGATGATCTAACAATATTTTGTAAAGGTAAAAATTTAATCTCTACACAAGCATTACTCCAAACAGCTGTTCAACAACTTCAGCAATGGCTTTAAGTTTTCCGTCTCTAAAACAAAATGTATTACTTTCTCCAGAAAAAGGATCCCAATGTCAGAATTGTTCTTAAATCAGAACAAACTTGAGAACGTTAAAACTATCAAAATTCTTGGACTGGTATTTGACAGCAAACTTTCATGGACGCCACACCTGAAACAGTTAAAAACTGATTGCATAAAACGCCTAAATATTATTATGAGCCTGGCAGCGAAAGGTTGGGGCGCTGACTTCACTGTTTTGTAAATGCTTACAAGGCTATTGTTAGATCTAAGCTTGACTATGGAGCAGCAATTTATACAACTCTCAAGATGCTCGACAAAATACAGTCCACCGCCCTAAGACTAGTTCTGGGTGCCTATATTACTAGTCCAGTGGCAAGTCCCCAGATGAAGGCATTCTCCATTCGCAGAAAGATATTAAATCTGTCCTATACAATTTTGCTGCAATTCCAGCTAATGCACTACATAGATACATCTTCCCAATGAGCTCGTCACCAAGATCATCTAATGCAGTACATAGATACATCTTCCCAATGAGCTTGTAACCAAGATCATCTAATGCAGTACATAGATACATCTTCCCAATGAGCTCGTCACCAAGATCAGCTAATGCAGTACATAGATACATCTTCCCAATGAGCTCGTCACCAAGATCAGCTAATGCAGTACATAGATACATCTTCCCAATGAGCTCGTCACCAAGATCAGCTAATGCAGTACATAGATACATCTTCCCAATGAGCTCGTCACCAAGATCAGCTAATGCAGTACATAGATACATCTTCCCAATGAGCCCGTCACCAAGATCATCTAAACAACGTCCTTTCCATGCCACAATTATAGAGTACAGCAAAGAAGTAGGCTTTAAAATGCCAAATATTCATCCCCAACTTCATAAAACGAACACGCCCCCCTGGCACCTTCTGCGACCAACAATCAACATTCAACTTCATTGTTACACAAAAACTAAAACACCGAATTCCATCTGCAAGAAAATGTACAACGCTCTACGAGACAGTCATAGAGGTGTTATGGAAATCTTCACAGATGGATCAGCAACAAATGATGGACGTCGTGGTTGTGCAGTTATATATCCTACACACACCATGCTCTCCGAACTACCGAAATATTTTTCCATTTTCTCCTGTGAAGCTTTTGCAGTTAAGGAAGCATTGCAGCACATCATTCAAAATGCCAATCAGACAGAATATGTAATTTACACTGATTCACTAAGCACAATTCTTGCCACTCAGAATCTAAGTCCTACGCAGCCTTTAATACATCACATACTTCACCTATATTCCCTCACTCAGCGCTCTGGAAAACAAGTAATCCTCACTTGGGTACCGTCACATGCAAATATCGATGGAAATGAAAACGCCGATAAAACTGCAAAGGAAGCCACCCGACATCCTGTCAGTGACAACAGAATAACTTCTATATATACATCAAGACGTCATTAGATACACCAAACAGCTGTTTATAGAAAACTGGAAAACGACATGGTCAACATCCCACAGCAAACTGCATGATGCCCGAGCCGGATCTACCAATTTCTTCGAACCCTTCCGAAAATTAGAACGTCGTGAGCAAACAATAATTACCCGCCTCAGAATTGGACACTGCAAACTGACACATTCCTTCATCATTAATAAAGATCCAGAATCAAAATGTGAGACCTGCAACACACCACTTACTGTCCTACATATCCTGCTGCAGTGTCCGCCAAACAGAGACTTCAGGCCGGCTTCAGTGACTTACCAAGTGCTCTACATAACCACCAGACAATAAAAATGTGAGACGTGCAACACACCACTTACTGTCCTACATATCCTGCTGCAGTGTCCGCCAAACAGAGACTTCAGGCCGGCTTCAATGACTTACCAAGTGCTCTACATAACCACCAGACAATCAAAAAGACAATAATATTTATAAGACAGTGTAAACTTTTTGAATTATTGTAAAGTATAAATGTAATCATTTTGTATATTACCAACGTGTAAATAGCCATTTTATGTACAATTTGTAAGGTCGCGATATGACCATGCTGTTAAAGCTACCCAAAATAAATTATATTGCAAAAAAAAAAAATTGTTTGTAGAGTAGATAGAGAAAATCATGTGATTGTAACACATAAGATTTTTTTAGTTATGCTGCCCACTTACACACACACACACACACACACACGGTTATTTTTCTAAACTTTTTTTTTTTATACCTTGTCTATTATTTCCGTACCTGTTGATTCGATGCTCGTATTTCTGGTGGTAGAATATAGATCAATAAATAGAAACTATTATACATGATATTTCATGAAAGAACTAACAAGAACGCTGCAGAAAGTGCATTTACAATTTACGAACAGCGTGTTCTTGATACATAATGACAAACACCTACATTTGCCAGAGAGTTTACCACAAAAGATACATTGCTCTGACGGTGGTGGTAAAAGATGGTTCATATCTTTGAAAATACATTTTTATTACTTTCTTTCGCGTATAAAGTATGTACATAGTAGCTATTGCATTCCACTAAAAACATAGATTTCAACCTAAATACATGTTTTGAGGTACCCTGAATAAACATTATTTTAGGAAAAGGTCTGTATGTACGTCTGTGAACAGCTTAACCCCAAAACGAAATGTCAGATGGTTATCAAACTTGATATACAAGTTCCGCAACTTTAAAGAATGAAATAAGAAGATTTTCAAGAAAATGTCTCCACTCCAACCTACCCTTTACATGCAAAAATTCAACATTTTGATTTTCTCCAAAACGGCTCTAACGATTTTGATTAAGATAGCATATGTTGAAGATATTTTTATGACAAATAAAATGATTATCTTGCATTTGCTGGGAATAGCCTCTGAATGGCTTTTGTATAACTGGTACACCGTAAGAGATAGACAAAAACTTATTACAGAAAAATGTAGATGTCGGCTTTGACGACAGAATTTATGTCCTTTACGTTTTGTTGTGGAGTTAACCGTTTCCGAGTTATTCCTTGTTATTGGTTTCTTTGTAAAGCACTTATGCTTTTCTCAGACAGAAGTGTCCGATTTTCTTTTGTTCTACTCCTGGCCAAGCACAGAAGCGATTTGCAATGGCAATCGCATAAGGATAGCTTTTAAAACATTTGACTATCACATTAACATAGCGCATTCCTTTAGTTGCCTTCTACTTACAAGGAACTAAGTAAAAAGAACATGCTGCTAATGTTTATCTCGATTAGCATTGTGTAGAAAGAAGAAGAATCTTTTGTAAGAAGTTTGTAGAGCAGCTAGAGAAAGTCACGTGATACACTCAGACATGTCAGTCTTTTATGTGGGAGTTAAGCATTTGCAAGATATTACACATTTTTTCCCCTCTCTGACATGCATGTACATGGTTAGCTATTATATTCCATCCAACAATTCGGTATCGAGATGCGTATCTATGTTTAAGCATTTTTTCAATGATCTCTGGAGTTGTCACTTCTACAGGGCGTCCAGAGCGAGGCTAATCACTGGTGCTCGTACGTCCCATTTTAAGCTGTGCAACCCGCCTTTTAATCATTGAATATGAAGGGGCAGAGGGTTTCAATGTACTGTCCATTTCCTCCTTGATTTCTTTAGGCGTCAAGCCTTTCAAATACAAGTATTTAATCACTGCTCGTTTTTCCAAATCCTCCATTTTCGTGAAAACTCTATTGTCTTGTTTAATATGCTGTCATTGGAAAACCTATTATTATGGATACAAGCTAGTCTAGAGTTAAACTATACGATGCTACCGTCTAACTTATTTATGAGTTAAGCGGGAATGTCAACACAGCAGCACTCCGGTTGGCTGCCGGCCTGGTGGCGTTCAAGGACAAATCTCATCCCATTTGAATATTACACTGTAACATCTATTTGATATAGGCGTTATTGTTACAGGAGCCCCTGCTGGAGACAATGCCGGACCCGGTGCGTCTAGCGCTGGGCGACATGGGTCCATGGCAGCTAAAGTCTGTGTTACTGGTATCGTTGGTGAAGGTGCCCTCAGCTTGGCACATGGCGAGCATACTCTTCACAGCCCCAACACCAAAAGACTTCTGGTGTGCTCGTCCACAACATCTGCGACACTGGGACCCTGACGTTTGGAAGGAACTCATACATCCTGTCTTCAACGATTCGGTCAGTACCAGTTGTCTTTAAACATATTCTATGAGAGATCTTCAATAAAAAATCTCTTTTACTTTCTCTACACGTACTATGTACATAATACGTAAAGAAAGTATTGTGTTTCGCCCAAAAATTTGATGTCAAGATTTCACCTGAAATATATGTTTTGAGGTTCCCCAAGTTGAAAAAAAAATTTACAAAAAGGCCAATGTCTGCAAACAAAACTTCAAAACAAAAAGTTTGTTAAATATCAAACTTAATATTTAAGTTCAGTATCTTTCACGGATGCGACATGAAGCTTTTAAAGAAAATTCCCCCAATCCAAACCACCCTTTACATGGAAACATTTTTGAAAATGTTGATAAAAATTCATTTACATATACATATTATTTGTGCTGTAAATATATTTAATATACAGTAATCAAAATCGTTAGAGCCATTTTTGAGAAAAACAATTTAAAAACTTTTTCCGTGTAAAGGGTAGTTTGGGGTTGGGGGATTTTCTTGAAAATCTCTGTGTTGCATCCTTGGGAGATACTAAACATAAATATCAAGTTTTGTATTTAACGGTATTTTTGTTTTTGAGATATGCTGCCCATAGTTACGCAGACCTTTTTCTAAAAACTATTTTTTTCGGACTCAGGGGATCTCAAAACATATATTTCCGGTGAAATCTCGATATTGGATCTTTGGGGGGAATACAATACCTGCTCAGCTACTATGTACATGTGTACTAGAGAAAGTAATAAACAACAGGGTACCTAGAACTGAACCTTGGGGGACTCCATATTTTATTATATCATAGTCTGACTGTATTGCATTTATTAATTTGTCTGTCTTATTAAAATTGTGTACTATTTCCTTCCTATTAAACTTGATTCTATTAGATTTTTCTACTCCCTGTGTACTGTATTGTTCTAGTTTATTTATTAAAAGATGATGCTTTATAGAATCAAAGGCTTTTGTTAAATTATGAAAGATTGTGCCAGTTTTCTCAACCTTTTTTATTTTAACAAGAACTTTGTTTATGGAGTCAATAATTGTTCTAATCAAGAGACCTTTCCTAAAACAATTTTGAAAACTACAGATAACCATATTTAAATTTAGGAAATGTGCATCGGCTCCTTGATTTTTTTCAAAAAGTTAAGCAAGTTCAGGACAATATTTATTAATTTCAATCTTTTCCCCTTTATATACGCTGGGTTTCAACAATTGAGGCTATTATTCCTGCCTGAATGGAGACATTTATGAGGTGTTTTAAAGATTTTACAAACTGCTCTTTACAATGTTTTAGTATTTTTTGGCTAATTTCATCCCAGCCATATGAGTTTTTATTAGTAAGATGATCTACTAGGGCTATCCAGAAATTGACAGATGATTGGTCATAACTAAATAATAATGAAAGATATCAACACAAAACTTTATTTACCAAGTTACAGTACCTTACTCTATTTCTCAATGTTATCACCATTGCTATACAAGATATTTATTGCCAAGTGGTACCAGTTTTTCAATGCAGATGTGATACTCTTCCACTGCTAAACATATGAGCCAAGATGTCACTATCACCTTGATCTTCATCGGTTTGGGAAATCTTTTCAAAAAGTCATGTACGGTGTCCAAAGTGAGACACCGGTTTTTCTGCTTTCTTTTATCAACATTTGCTTTCAACTCCTTCATAACAATTGATGAACTTCCACTCCAATATTTAACATACACATGGTTCTTTACTGATTATTCATAAATTATGTTCCATTTCCTCAGTGAAGATTTGTTCACTAAGTTATCAATATACATTTCCATTATTTGTCTATGAAATTAGATTGGCCGAACATTTTGTGCATTCTAAAAAACAAATAAATTCTTTGGCGGTAGAAAATTGTAACATTGGCATTGAAAAACTGGTACCACAGATAGTAAATGTCTTGACGGAATGAAGATTGCGTTGAGAAATAGAGCAAACTAATGTAACTTTGTAAATAAAGTTTTATGTTGATATCTTTCATTTTTATTTAGTTATGCCAAATTGCCTATCAGTTTCTGGATGTGTTAATTTTGTTATTTCTTTTTAATTGAATGTGAATTAAGACCATAGTTATAGGAGCTGGTACAGACGTGATAAAAAACTAGCCTCATCACTTGTTTGCAGGATGGGAGAGACCCCTGTAACATATATGATGTTGGTTACAGTATGCTGGTGGAGGACACAGAAATACAGACACACAACACAAGCATTAGACCTTGTGAACACTTTGAATTCAGTGATGCCCAGGATGGTATCTCCACTGTTGTTACAAAGGTAATTATATCTTTAGCTACCAAAAGTAATGGCAAAAAGCATCAGGTGTTATATCTTACATAGAATTTATGAGTGCTGCCCAAATTGGGGTCTATGCACTTGTGTGGCTTTTCCTTAGAAACAATTGTGAGGATTGGTTGTTGATAGGACATAGCCAGGAGAGAAACTGTGGCAGAGAAGCCAAGATTAGCCATGCTGCTCTCACTGGAGAAGCTCTTAGATAGTTAATTAGGATTTAAATTCTATGAAAATTACATCACAGAAGGCGGCGTCTCAGTGCCAAGAAAGAGTTTCACACACAGAGATTTTCATTATATTCTACTACAACGAGAAAAGGAAACAATAACATGGAAATATATTCTCAGTCAATCTTTCACAAATAAAGCATTTCATGTCAATTTTACTTTTCTTTCCAGCTTAGTACATAAATTGTAATCAACTTTAGGTTTTCAGGGTCCATTACCCTATCTCCTGTCAATTTGTAGTATTTATCCATACAGCATTACAATATTCACATGACTTTCTCTGCAACAAAATGTTCTTATAAAAGCCTATTCTTCTGGATGCTTTAGCTCCTAATTAAGACACAAACATTAACAGGCATGATTTTTGGAGGTAAATATGTGATGATCCAGTATTTGCATGTTTTTTTTTTTGCTATTTTTTAAAGTTATGTTCCTTATGAAAATTTCACAATATTTTTATGATGGCTATTATTCCCTATCTCAGATGTTTGGTGATTATTTACGTAAGAGATCTTGCTGTGCCCGACTATAGGTGGTGTGGGGAAGACGTTCAATCACACTGAAACTTCAACCAATGTAACCATATTATCTGATTAGGATTTATAATGTATTCAGGATTTAACTTAAAAACGTTGAACGCAATGACATTATTATGCTTTATTTAAACTTGTGATCTTCCAAAGATGATTTTGAAGTTTAAAGAATGGGAGTGGAAATGCTTACACTAGAAAGGGTGTGTAGTTCTTGAGTGAAATTGTTTTAATACTGATATATTATCAGTGTAGACATAAAATGGAGGGCTTCAGAGGCTACTCCCTCAAAATTCAAGATATACTTTTCATTGTCATGTAAGTATCATAAACATGTGCTATTTTAATCAAAATTGTTGGTGCAATTTTTAAGAAAATGAATATTTTTGAAACATTTTCCATGTAAAAAATGGTCTGGAGTGGGAGGGTTTTCTTGATATTCTTGTGTTGCACCCTTGAGAAACACAGAACTTAATTATTAAGATTCATTCTTTTCTTTTTTGAGTTATGCTACATGCACACATGCATGCATGCACACATCTTTTTCTAAAAATGCTTTTCTTGAATTCATGGGACCCTAAAATATGTATTTCCAGTGAAATCTCAGTATCAAACTTTTTAGAAGAATGCAATACCTTCTCTACCTATGTACCATGAGAAACTAGAGAAAGTAAAAATAAGCTAACACTTCTAAATGTTTCAATGGAATTATGCTTTTATGTCCCCACAGAAACTTACTTTATGGATGCACCATATAATATACAGGTTATCTTCTAATTGGGACCTAAGTTTAAAGTTAACCTTTGAGGAATGTCTGGAAAGTGTGTAGTTTGAAAAAAGCAATAAAATATTTGTACTTATTTTTCGACATAGTTGCCAGGATTTCTTATAGCAGGGAATCAAGTTTTGTATGCCCTCTTCAAAGGAAGCTGCCACTGCTGAACACGGTGTTTTGCATCAAAGTACCTTTCTCTGAACTCATGCTTCAGGTTCAACAACAAGTGGTAGTGAGATCAGGGCTGTATGGCACATGATTCCTCAACTGAATTGACACCAGCTGCATGTTGTCAAGAAGCAAAACAATACCTTGATTGAGCATTCCATGCCTTTTGTTTTGAATTGCATGCCAAAGATTTCACAGTATCTTGTAACATTGCATATCTAGGAAGCAACTCAACAGACAATGCTCCCATCTGTCCTAGAACACAGTGCGCATGGTTTTTCCTGCTGTCAACATTGTTTTGAATTTTTCTTGTTTGGGGGATCCTGCATGCCTCCACTCTATCAACTCTTATTTTGATTCTGGAGGGACATGACAAACCCAAGTTTCATCACAAGTCATTATCCTGCTTAAGAATTCATCTCCCTCATCACTCTATCAGGTAAGAAATGTCAAAGTACGTCCAGTTGCTTTGTTTTATGGACATTCCTAATCATCTTCAGAACCCAATGGAAATGCATTTTGTGATAATTTAAGCACTTTGTGCCAATTTCATGCAAAACTGCTTTTGAAATTTGTGGAAACAGATGAGAAAGCATTCTTATTGTAAACCGTCTGTTTTCATGAATTGCCTCATTCACTTGTTCAACCAAACCATCAGTGACAACAGAAGACTGCCCACTCTATGCTTTCTCATGAACATTGCATCATCTATCATTGAATTGACTAATCTATTTTCTCAATTCCATCTGACATTACATTTTTACTGTAAATCTCTATAAGTTGGCAATGAAGTTTAGCTGATTTAACATTCCTTGTATACAGAAACTGTATTACATAATGCACTTCACAGTCAGTGTGATCAGAGATTGACTCAAGTTTTTGAATGATCACAAACAACTATAAACACAACATGATGTCAGTGGACAGACAATGACGAGTGCGCATGCGTGGAACAGCGACACCCACTTTCCAGAATTGCTTTGTACCTACTGGGCTTATTTTGAATGATATGACTGTTAGCTGCTGGATCTGACTCATAGAAGGTACCCAGTTGAATTACTACATTATGTGGCAACTATTTTCCATGTGGAGTAATGCCATATATAGTTATAATGTATACTACATATCAGTGTGTTTATTGTGTTATGTTTTGCTGTCAACTTGAATTCATCTAGAAATTCCATGTTTCTAAGAAACACACAATTTACAGCTTGTTGGGTTTGTGATAACAAACAGGCAGGTCTATGATTTGAGTCACCTGAAGCCGCAGTAACTGTTTACAAAGAATGTTTTTGCACTCGCTCTAAAGAAGAATGGTGTTCAGCATTTGAAAATGGTATAGAATGCAATGCAGAATACTTTGAAAGTGTTTAGATCTAAATGTTAAATATTTTATTGCATCCATTCTCAGAAGTTTTGAAGTGACAGTAAGTAGAAAGAAAATTTAAATGTGTATTTTAGCTTTAGTACAGATCATTATGCACATTAATGTCATTTATTATTTTTAATTGAAAATCAATGATAACTATAAAATTTCCAGTTACTATATTATTATTGTATAAACCTAACTTATGACATTTATATGTTGCAGTGGAACTTGGTCTGTGAGAGAGAAGTCCTTGTGAGTGTGTCTCAGTTGTTCTACTTGCTGGGAATTCTTATTGGCAGCATTCTTTGTACAAAACTGCTACTCAGGTAAAAACTAAGTTTATCAACTCTAGAACCATGAGGAAAAATCTGATGTGTTACATTCACATGCCTTTATCTACCTATTCTTTCTCAAACTATTCTTACAAAAGTGTGTTGCTCTATTCACATCTTGCCAATCGAGATAAACATTAACAGAAATTGTCTTATTACTTGCTTCCTTATAAGTATAAGGCAATACACTAGGATAAAGTGATAGTCAAATGTTTTAAAAGCTGGTTGCTATGTGAAACAATAAAAATTTATCTCTACCTGATTAATAAAACAAAAGGGATATGAGGCTAGTTTAAAAACCTAAAAATTTAAAATCTACTGTGCATATAAATGCACAAAAAATAAACACTATTGCACATAAAAGACATCAAAAACATGTGATATTAATTCTTATGGTTTCAGAAATAATGACAATTACTTCAGAGGAACACTAACGGGAATGTTGAATAATCATTCAATAGAAATTAAACTACCAAATAAAATAAAGAGCATAAATCAAACAACAGAAATGATGAAAACCATAAAAATATACTTAACTAAAAAAGCCATTTTATAGTGTAGAAGAATTTAAATAATGAAAAGATATGTTAAACTTACATATATAACGGGTCATCAAAAACTTCCTCTGCACCTTGCTGCTGGCCACCACTCGATAAAAGGTTGGCATCCCTAGGTTTATTGCATTTGATTCCGATGGGATGTTATGATTATCAGCTGCAAGTGCATGAGTTGTTTACTGTACTGGTTAGTATGGTGTACTATGCTGTGTGTTCTGAAGTGAAATCAATGTATTCTACAGAGGAACGTGTGTTTCTAGTGGAAAACGTTTTTAATGAACGTGGAAATTATACTGAGAAAGTGAAAGAAAATTTCATTGTAAGGTTCCCTAACTCAAAACTACTGCACCGAGATACTGTGCATGATTTAATTAATACATTTTGGGAGTCAGGTTCCATGCATGATGCTGTTAGAAGTGGAAGACCCAGTGTGCTAACACAAAAAAAAATATTGAATATATTGGATAGAATGCTTAAAAAGTCCATAGCAATCAATAAACAAATTTGCCCAACAATGTGATATTTCTTACGGTTTCGTATACAAAGCAGTCAAAACCCACAGATCACGGGAAAAGAGTTCAGTATTGTGAATGGTCTCAGAGGTTTATTTTGCACCATGGAATTGACGTATTAGATAGGCCATTTTTTACTGATGAAGCTTGGTTCCACTTATCAGGATGCATAAATTCACAAAATATGTGAGTATAGTCTACTGAAAATCCTAATGCAATTCAGGAAACCCCTTTATATTCAGAAAATTGGTGTACAGTGTGTGATCTCTCACACTCGAATTATTGGACCAAGTTTTTTCCATAACTCAATTAATTCAGATGTTTATTGCTCGGATAAATTTCCATTTATTTCACAGCTAAATGAAGATGAAGTGAACGGTGCATTTTTTCAACAAGATAACGCCACTGCTCATACATCACATAAATCCATGGGACTGTTAGTGGAAGCTTTTGGGTAAAGACTAATGTGTAAAGGTCTGTGGCCTCCACGGTCTCCTGATCTTACCCCTCCAGATTATTTTCTTTGGGGAGCCACTAAAGGTTCGGTCTCTAAGGACAATCCAAAAACAATTGATGAGCTGAAAATGGCATTAGAAGATTACATAACATCTGTAACAAAGGAGACATTAATTACAGTGTTCAAAAATAAATTAAAACGAGTGAAGTTGTATATTCAAGAAAATAATAAACATTTTCAACTTCTTCTTTAAACAGCTTAGTTGCATATTATTTTTCTACATTCCCTTTCATGCATGAATATAGTGAACCTAGCAGTTTTCTTAACCAGTGAAACATTTTCACCATACGCTCATGCCAGCTAGTGCTGCCACCAGAATTCCCGACTCTAGGGAAATCTTGGTTACATGGGACTTGTTAGATACATACAGTAAGGCGCTACAAAATTTGGTCGTTAGGTGCACGGCCCAGCACACAAACACACATGCCTGAACGTCAAATAAAATGTCAAATCACATTAACAATTATCACAAAATACCTTATCACAGGATTGTATCCATTTATTGTACACCATATCCCAATTTTTTGATCATGTGAGGGAGTTTCATAAACAAAATTGGGTTTGTCTGAAGCATAATATTGGTTGTGTTATGATGATACATAACCATGTAAATGAAACTGTGCTTTATCACTGAACAGCATAATCATGGATCAATTACTTCATTCCTCAAAATCCAGTTGCCCGATTCTGGTGATCATGTGGTAGCAATTGTTGGACTACAGTAACCTTGTATGGTTTGAGTTTTAAAAGTTTTGTTGCTTTCCATGCTGAAACATTCAAAATGTTAGTTTTTTGTGCGGAAGCCTAAGAGATTTTCGAGGAGACTATTGTAACCTTTCTCCAATTTTGTGTAATTTCATAAGCACATGCCTGTTATTCTTTTTTTTTTTCCTATCGTAAATTGATCTCCCTGAATTCATTTGCAAGCAAACAAACAGCCTCTCTACTTGAAACACGCCCGTCAGGAAATAAACACTCTTGTATACTGCAACAGCAAACAAAACTAAACACTCCTAATGTTATTCACTGGACTAGAGCAGAAGGAAGACTGAAAACAGAACACAGGTAAATGCAGTGAAGGTCACACGGGCCAAATACTGCATAAATATGTGTTTTAAATTGTGTTTCAGATACAGTCCAAAACATCTGTTGTTGGCAGGAGCAGCACTGCAGGTTGGTGCTGGTGTTGGCGTAGCGATGGTCCAACATTATGAGTTCCAGATGTGCCTAAGATTCGTTACAGCTGTTGCTTGTGCGCACATGTTCGTCTCTGGATATTCCATATGTAAGTTTATTATAGTTGACTGCACACAAGGACATTTCAACAATACTGACATTGTCTGGCGCTGCCTGCGATCTTCTCTGTTCTGCAAACAAATATTTCTTAGAAAAGATTATTCTTCTATCTACTTCATACTAATCGAGATAAACATTAACAGAAATTGTCTTATTACTTGCTTCCTTGTAAGTAGAAGGGAATACACTAGCATACAGTGATAGTCAAATCTTTTAAAAGCTGGTTGCTATGTGGCACAATTGATATTTCTTTCTCTTTGCTTGCCAGGAGTAAACAAAAGAGAGACAAAAAAGAAAGATGCCTTCCCATTTGAGAAAAGTTTAAGTAGTTTAAAATTGAAACCAATAATAGGGAATATTTTGGAGAAAATATTACAAAAACAAATGTAGGTGTATGACAAGAACTGTGTGTTTTAACGAGCTCTACATTTTCTATGCTCTAAGTTTTCGCCTATCTCTTAAGGTTTACATAAAATTCATCCAGAATGGAGAGGACTCCAGAGGCTAATATCAAAAAATTCAAGGTATACATTTCGTTTGTCATGATAAAATCTGTAAACATATGATATGTTAATCAGAATTGTGAGAGACATTTTTAAGAGAATCAAATTTATGAAAACTTTTTCCATGTAAGTGTAGTTTGGAGTCGGAGGATTTTCTTTAAGATATTCTTGTTTCATTCTTGAAAGGTACTGAATTTAAATACCAAGCTTGGTATTTAACGAACTATTCGTTTTGAGCTATGCTGCATGCGCACACATGCATCATTTTTGTAAAAAAGCTTTTTTTGGAATCAGGGTTCCTAATATGATGTATTCTTGGTAAAATCTCTGCATCAAATTTTTGGGTTGAATACAATACCTTGTCTATCTATTGTACGGAAAGTATACATTTTTGATTTGACAATAAGATCTATTAACAAAGTGTCATCATTACTTGTACTTTAATATTCAGGTTGATGAGGAACAAGAGTACCTACCTATATGTTTTCAGGTACGGATATTACTGGAGGCAAATGGAGAGTGGTAACTGGTGCTTGCTATGAACACATGTGGTCTGTTGGGGTGGTAACACTGGCTGGTCTAGGCTACCTCCTCAAAGACTGGTATACTCTCCAACTGTCAATATCCCTCCCAACTCTACTTCTTCTGCTGGCATACAGGTAAACTGTCACTATGTTAACACATTTCAACAACAATATAATTATTATTATTTGTCAGAAACCAGCACACAAGATGTGATCAAAAAATCTGATGTGATCCTTTCATATAATTTTCTCTACATCTCTGCAACAAATTATTGTTAAAAAGCTTATGCTTCTACTTACTTCATGATAATCGTGAAAAAATTGGCAGAAATAGTCTTATTACTTGCTTCCTTGTAAGTAGAAGCGAAATAACGGAGTAGCATAGGTTAAAGTGATAGTCAAAAGCTGGTTATGTGACTGAAGTTCCTTTGTTTGTATGGGCAGTTGACAAATTCCTATATGAGAAAAGTAAGTTTTTTAAAGGTGAAACCAAAAACAAGGAATATCTAAAAAACGAACAACTCCATGAACAAAATGTATATAACATAAACTGTATGTTTTAACGTGCTCTACATTTTTGGTGTGGTAAGTTTTTGTCCATCTCTTATGGTTTAGCAGTTAGGCATAATTCTGTAAAATTCATCCAGAATAAGTAGACTTCAGAGGCTATTCCCAGAAAATTCAAGATATACATATTATTTGTCAGGTAAATATCTTTAATATATGACATTTTAATCAAAATCGTTAGAGCCACTTTTAAGATAATAAAAATTTTCAAAAAAAGTCCCATGTAAAAGGTAGTTTTGGGGAGGGGGGGACTTTTTCCTAAATCTCCGTGTCGCATCCCTGGAAGATACTAAACTTAAATACCGAGTTTGGTATTTACCGACTTTTCATTTTTGAGTTATTGTGTTCACACACACACACAGAGACCTTTTTCTGAAAATGCTTTTCTTGGATTCACGGGACCCTAAAACATTATTTCCGGTAAAATCTCGGTATCAAATTTATGGGTGGAGTGCAACACCTCCTCTATACACTATGTATATAGTACATGTAGAGAAAGTAAATATTTGATGTGTTCCATTCACAAGACTTTCTCTGTATCTCTGTAACAAATTATTGCTAATAAGCTTATTCTTCTATCTACTTGATGCTAATCAAGATAAACATTAACAGAAACTGTCTTACTACTTGCTTCCGTGTAAGTAGAAAGGAATGCACTAAGATAAAGTGATAGTCAGATCATTTAAAAATTGGTTGCCATGGGAATGAAATCTGTTTCTTTGCTTGGACATGAGTTGACAAGTTCCCATAAAAGAAAAACTATAAATATTTTAAAACTTAAACCAATAATGAATATCTTGAAAATGGTCAACTCTAGGAAAAAAAATGTATATGACACAAAATTGTGTGTTTTAATGAGATATACATTTTTCTTGTCCTAAATTTTTGTCTATCTCATATGGTTTAACAGTTATGCAAAATTCAGAGTAAAGAGGTCTTCAGAGCTCATTCCCAGAAAATTCAAGATATATGTTTTATTTATCATATAAATATGTTAAATATACAATATTTTAATCAAAATTGTTAGAGGCATTTTTGAGGAAATCAAAAATTTTGGCATATAAAGGGTAGTTGGGGGTGGGGGTATTTTCTTGAAAATCTTTGTGTCACATCCTTGGAACATAACAAGTTTGGTAATTAACAGTGTTGTTTTGAGGTACGCTTTGACAAACACACACATGGACATTTTTCTAAAAATGCTTTTTTTGGATTCAGTGAAATCTTGGTATTGAATTTTTGGGTGTATTACAATTCCTTCTGTATACACTATATGCATAGTATGTGTAGAGAAAGTAAAAATAACAGGAATTTTTGTGTTTCTTAAAGAATTTTTATTTGTTTTATTAATTTGTTGAGTTGGTTTTTTAACACTATGTCACTTACATTGTTATTATGAGGGACTAGTTTCGAAAGCCTATGCTTTCATTTTCAACCTCACGGGTCCAACTGCCATTGCTGGCTGCATTTGCTTGTACTCTCTTCTCTGGTGGCGAAATGATGAACTTCTTAACCAAGCTGTCTACTGGCAGGATTTCAAAGTTTATTAGCCGATCTTTGTTTTTCCATATGAGGATGTTTTCCCAGGTTGTCAGTTCATTGTGGTCTGACATGGTTTTAAGCAATTTTGGATTTGGATCTAGATTGTGGTTTTCTTTCCAAAAGTGAAATGCTACTGCCGATTTATCTTCTTGTTTCAATTTTAGGTTTCTAAAGTGCTCTTTGGATCTGATTTTTGAACTTCTTTTGGTTTGTCCTATGTAGAACTTTTCACAATTTGTGCATTTAATTTGATATATTCCTGACCTATTTTCCGGTGGAATTTCATCTTTTATTTTTGAATTTAGTAATTTTATGACAGAAAATCTGTTTATTGGAGCCAGGGTGATGTCTTGTTCTTTGAAGATTTTTTTTTGAATTTTCTAAATGCTCGGGGGTGGTAAGTGAATTTTTTGAATGTGTTGATATTGTTTTTTCCTGCTGTTAGGGTAGTTATTTCTTTTATGTTTTTTTCTGCTTTGCTTTGTTTAGTTTCTTGTACACAAGGTTCTTGCTGTATCTATTTTGTTCTGCTGTTTGAATTATGGTTTTTAACTCTTTCGGTTGTGCTCATAGGTACATATACTAATCTATGTGTGAGGCTGTTTATTATTGCATGTTTGTATGGGTGTAGCTTTTATTTTTAATGTAACTTTCTGATTGAGTTGGTTTTCTGTAGATTCCAAAGTTTACTTTTGTGTCGTTTCTGATGATTCTTAGGTCTAAGAATGGGAGTTCTCCATTGGTTTCTGTTTCCATTGTGAATTTTATTGTTTTTTCCTGTATGTTTAATAATTTTATGGCATCATCTAAATGTCTACTTGGTACTATTGCAAATATGTTGTCAACATAGCGGTACCACACTTTGAAAATCCATGGGAATGCTTTCTTCATGTGCGTTTCGAATTTGCTCATAAATAAATTTGCCAAAAATGGAGATAGAGGGTTGCCCATAGAGAGTCCTGATTTTTTCCTGTAATATCTACTATTGAAGGTGAAGTAGTTTTGTTCAATGCACAAACTTGTTAGTTGTATGTAATCTTCTACTTCTGCATATAACATATAATTTGACTGTCACTGTTACTAAATTCCTCCAAACATCAATCAACCAATTTTTATTTATTCGTCAACATCAACTTTGTCGTCTTCAAAGTAATCCTGCTGAGATATAATAGACTTGTGTTAATCTTGGAAGCACTTTTTGTTGCGGTGTTCATGCTGTCCTATCATGGTTCTCTTCCGCTCAGGAATAGAAAGAAGTGACAAGGGCCATGTCTGGTGAGTACAGTGGTTGAGGCAACATTGAGGTGTGAGCAGCAGCATTATCATTCCGGTTGTTTTCTTCGGATTGCTTCACACAAATGGTGCATAGCTTCCAGCTAGTATTTCTTATTGACTGTATGACCATGATGCAGTATCCTATTGTAATCAAAGAAAACGTTCACAGGTGATCAAACGTGTTTCCATTAGGACAACTGGGTCTTGATGTTGTCCCCATATACCCTTGTTTTGTCACCTGTTAAATCTCCTATAGATGCTCTGGATCATTGATGACTTCATTCAGCAACTCCTGTGATGTTGATTTTAGTCGAAATTCAACCTTTTCAGAACAAACTTTGCTGCTACAGGTTTCATGCTCAAAAAAATCCCAAAAAATTGCTTGGAACAAGCCAAAGGATATGCTAACATCATCAGCAACCTTTCTGATGGCGATTTTCCAGAACCATTTTCATTACTTCGTTACTAGAATGTCCAGGATGGTTGTTGTATTTAATGTCTACTTGACACTTTTTGAAATGTTTATATCACCTACAAACTCTTGTCTTACTTTCAGTAGATTCACCAAAGTCCACAGTCAACATTTGAAATGCGGTGCTGTAATTTATTCCACTTTTCAAGCAAAATTTAATGCAAATTTTTTTATCCATCTTTTTCGAAAGTAAAAGTTCCTTGAGCATTTAAAAACATGTATAGCGACTGTCAACAATAAACTAAATATTCCAAGCAGCTGAAAATACAAATATCAACAGAATATGTGTACCAACAAGATAAAAAAAAAAGTTTTGAAAATTGTATATATAGGTTGTGAGGTGACATGAACAAATAGGGGAAGTTGCTTTCCTTCCCTCTCTCTTTGTAATGGCTGGAAGGGGTATTAGAGATACCAGCTTGGCGTGAATAACACAACCACAACAGCATACAGCGTTAAACAATTTTTGCAGTTCACGTGAAAGTAATTGTTGGTACACATCCATAGAATAGAGTCAAATCACTTTGTTTGTTATAAAGCTAGTTTTATAATATGTCATTAACAATATGTAGAGTGTGAGACGGAGAGTTTTCCTTGAAGAATGTTAATATGTTTATTTTTGGTTGCAAACCAGCTTATGACCATGAACATAGTCAATATTACTGTTCTCATCACTTGCAAGTTAACAATAATGTTTATTTGCAGAAACACTAAAATTAGCTCCTTGGTGGACAGAAACAGTTGCTACTGCACAACCTAATGTTTTGCTCATGTCTCTAATTACAGAACTCCTGCTATTCTTTTATTACATATTTCATGCTGCCTTAACCTCTACCATCCTCTTGTACATATAATATACAAAATCAGATTTCTATTTTTTTCTTGATATTTTTGGTACACTTTGTGCTTAATGTTCAACTATATATATATATATATATATATATATATATATGATATAATCCCTAATCCCTCCTGTCAAAGCTAAAATAACATTTGACCTCTTGAATATTCATGGGTTTTCATATTTAATAACACACATTTATCTACAGAATGAATTTATTGAAGTTTAAATCTCATTTTGGACCCTCAAAACCCCTCATATTTCCAAAAAATAATTTCTTTGTTTGTCTGTTTCTTTCTTTCCCTTCTTTCAAATAAATTATATTTAAGCTTACTTAAACTTAAATTGTGAAACTGGCTCATACTAACTTACTTCTTCACCCTTTGACTTGCAATATATAGCTTTAAGAAATGTCCACAGAGCACTCTAGAATGTTCTGCAGGGGGAGAGAAAGGAAATTTCCAGAACATTCTGGTTATCTGTGGACAGGTATTAATGCTGCACAAGAGTATTCATCAGTTAGCCAGCATCTCATAGCAATAACCTGCATCACAGTATATTTTCAGTGACTGGTATATTGTTTCATATGTATATAAATAGTAAAAAGGCAAAAAATGTAGACTGTAGAAGTTATGTTGTAAATTATAAATTCTTACTTTGTATTAATGGGATAAGTTTGTGGCATGTTCCAGGTGGATCCCTAACTCACCAACGTGGTTGATAAACCATGACAGAGAAGCAGAAGCCAAAGAAATATTACAGAATGCAGCAAACTTCAATGGAAGAGATATTCCTCCATTTGAAGTTCATCCTTCTGCACAAAACAGGTGGCTACCCTGTCTTTGTTTTTCTTTTTAATGCAGTATATGTCTTTATTGTTATTCTGTTTACTTCTCTACCACTTATTTGTAATAAGTAAATGAAGTATTGTATTCCACCCAAATAGAGTTTTTTTACAGAGGGGGGCTCAAACCATGTATTTCTAGGTGTAATCTCAGTATGGAATTTTTTTATTGCAATACAATATGTTGTCTGTATACTATCTACATAGTACATATAGAGAAAATAATAAAAATTGTTAGCAGACAAATGAACACGTAAACAATTATCTTACAGTTGGTTAGGCAAGTCATTCTTTTTTAAGCTTAGGAAACAGAACTTGTGTATGAAAATAAACTCTTTTTCCTTGAAATAGAAAGTAAGGAAGAAATCTTTACCTGGTAAAAGTTGAAGGCCAAGCTTCGCAGTTTTGTGTCTGAAACATAAATAAAGTACATTGTTTGACAAACTTTCCTTCAAATAGCAATATATACAGAAGTTACAAGCTGAGCAAAAAATTAATATGGCAAGTAATCAGAAGAAATAAAGACTTCAAATCTAAGTAGAAGTGTATTGTATTCCATCCAAGATTTCAATGTTGAGATTCCACTGGAAATACAGATTTTAATGTTCTCCGAATTCAAATAAACCATTTTTCTTTAAGATAGTCTCAATACTTTAACTGCATCCACTTTTCCTTAAATTTTTTTCTTGAAATTCTAAGCATTGCCATAACAAATTCCTTTCATCTAGGTTTCTCCATGACGTAGATTTACAGCACGCAAAAGAACTTCAAGACTGATAAAGAGGCCTGTGAGCAAAATTAAGTGATCTTTCATGCCCAATTTAGAATGGGAGACTGAGAACCACAGCAGTTAAAGAGCGTCCATAAATAAAACTGCATATACATTTTTTGTCATCTAGGTTTAGTATTATATACCAGTAATTAACCCTTTACTGCATAAATTATTTTGTTACATATGCTATTCTTCCTCTAATTTGCAAACCGGATTTTATATCCCTTTCACCAACACCGCAACTGAAGTGTCTTGAATAACTGTGATAGGAAGTGGACTGGCCATCCATTCAAAGCAGAACATTGTGAGTTCGAGTCCTAGCAGCTGCAGTCAAATGTGCCTGTAGCAAAGGATGGGGAAGACAAAAGTAAAATAAGTGGTGTGGTGGCACACTCGGATGCTAAAAGGGCTATGTTTGACTGCAGTTGCATGGATTTTGCTCTTTTTTATTAAAAAAATCTGATGTGTTCCATTCACATGACTTTCTCTACATCTCTGCAACAAATTATTGTTAAAAAGCTAATGCTTCTAATTACTTCATGCTAATCGAGGAAAAGATTAGCAGAAATAGTCTTATTACTTGCTTTTTCTAAGTAGAAGAGAAATAAGGGAGTACCATAGGTTAAAGTGATAGTCAAAAACTGGTTGCTAAGTGACTGAAGTTCCTTTGTCTGTATGCATATGATTTGACAAATTCCTGTATGAGAAAAGTATAAGTTTTTAAAGCTGAAACCAAAAACAAGGAATATCTCAAAAATGATCAACTCCACGAAACAAATGCATATAACATAAATGGTATATTTCAATGTGCTCTACATTTTCTCTATGATAAGTTTTTGTCCATCTCTTATGGTTTAGGAGTTATGCAAAATTTCGTAAAATTCATCCAGAATAAAGTAGTCTTGAGAGGCTATTCCCAGAAAATTCAAGAAATGCATTGTATTTGTCATGTAAATATCTTTAATATATGATATTTTTAATGAAAATCGTTAGAGCCATTTTTGAAAAACTTCCATGTAAAGGGTAGTTGGGGGTGCAGGGATTTTATTGAAAATCTTCGTGTCGCATCCTTAGAAGATACCAAAAGTAAATACCAAGTTTGATTTTTAATGGTCTTTTCATTTTTGAGCTATACTGCCCACACACACACACACACACACATGGACATTTTTCTAAATTTGTACATAGTATGTGTAGAGAAAGTAGAAAAGCTACTATTTTTTGCAAAAATATTAATATTTTACGATATGAAACAGCTATAACTAGCCTAATTTTATTGCTGAAGATTAATGTAATACAAAATTAGAAAAGAAAAAAAAGTTGACTAAAAGCTTTGATTAATCATCTGTGTTGCAATAAAGGGTTAAGGGCTCTCCCCATTATCAAACCTTTCCTTAACTTGAGCAATTTCGTTTACTCACATTTCGTAAACTTTAAACTTCTCTACAGAACATCCTATACTCCGTGCCCATATAGAATTTTTGTTTCATCTTCACATTGTATATCCTCTCAGACATTTATATGTGGTATTCTATATTTACACTTCTAACTGCGGCCAATGCTCCTTTCCCTTTCGCCTTTGTGCTTCTTGCATTCCCCACTGCAATCAACTTTGACCCCTATCCCTAACCACATACATGCTCAATGTTGCCCCCTTCTTGAAAACTATAATTTGAGTTAAAAGTAAAAACACAACGTCACACTCAAACTTCTCTACTTGAGACATGTTTCTGTGGCTATTGCCACCATTTCCCTCTTCTGGGTACATGAACTTTCAGATGAGACTGTTTCTTTGTGGTATATCAAAATTTATGACTTTGTTTTTTAGAATTAATAAATTTTCGCAAACTATTAATCCAATTAGATTTTAATACCTTGGGTTCAGTGTGAAAATGATGGTTTTGAGTGCAGCTGACTTATCTGAATGTTTGTGTTTCCTATATACACCTTTTCATATTCCTTGCAACTCATTTCATGTATTATATATACACTTTAGGAAAATCTATTAATTCTAAAAAACAAAAACAAAGTCATAAATTTTTTGATATCCCACAAACAAACGGTCACATCTCAAAATGATCTACCCAGAAGAGAGAGCTCTACCACAAGTTGACCAGTAAATCTCTGCTGAAGATGGTAGCAATGGCCACTGAAACATGTCCAAAGTAAAATGCTTGTTTCAACTAGTGAAGTTTGAGTCTAGGGTTGTGAACTCTCCCAGAATGCCCGGGAGTCTCATGGAATTGATTGGGAGCTCCTTAGCTCCCAGAACTGAAATTAAATCTCCCAGAATCATGTGATACCTCGTTATTCCTTTATTATTAATATCTATATACTACTTTAATAAAATATGAGTATTTGATGCGCTGTATACAACGGTTGGTAGTGTATTGTTTTGATTGTGTCAAGGTCGGAGGGAGAAGGGAAACTAATTATTGCATCAACATCAAGTTGCCCGTTTTGGTACATTTACAAACAGAAATCACAAAAGCAGTTTAAGCGAGGTCTTTGACATAAGTTGGTTATTATAATGGCGGAGTAGAAAACAAAAAGAAATACTATTGCATGTTTAATGGGAAAGTACATAAGTTGGTTATTATAATGGCGGAGTAGAAAACAAAAAGAAATACTATTGCATGTTTAATGGGAAAGTACATATGACTGATTTTTTAATCACTTTCTCTAGTTTTAATGATATATCTAATTTACTATGGAGTTGGAATTCAGAGGTTGGTAAGCCTTATTGTGTGTGATTCTCTACTAATATTTTCCTGGTTTACTCTTCACAGTATTTGGTATTTGCTTGAGCCCAATTATTGAGGTGGATCCTAGCAGACCAGACTTTTGGGTCACAGCACCCCAGCTCTTACAGTGTTAGCTTCACTCTAATTTCAGTTATATATAAGATATGCTTGTTTTGCAAGGCAGGATGAAGCGAGATGAGCCGTGGGTGAAGCTCTTCTCCAGACCCAAGGAGAGACGGAGAAGTGTAGCTCTACACATAGCATGGGCTGCTACCGTAGTCACGTACTATGGGGCTTTGCTCAACGTCAAGAATATCGGGGACCAAGTCTTCGTCAACACTGCCATAGCAGGTACACTTTCTCAAACAGATACCAAGTTTTATATTACTTTTAAAATGTACAGGATTTTTTATTCTTCAAAATATTCCCCTTAAACATCAATATACTCTTGCACTGTATGAAAGCAATCCTTAAAGCAACGTTGCTACTCTTCCTGATACATCTGCTTGTAAAATGTTACACTATAATAATAATAATAATAATAATAATAATAATGATGATGATGATGATGATAATGATAATAATAATAATAATGATAATGATGATAAATAATGATGATAAATAATGATGATAATGATGATAATGATGATGATAATGATGATGATAATGATAAAAATTTATCTGTCACATACACTTACAAAGGTTTGGCCAAAGCATGACTCATGAAGTTAACTAATTATGTAAAGGCTATTACAATAAAAGATGACAAATACAGTATATTTACATAAATGTCTATATATTTTACAAATTTACTAATATGTATGGTGCTAGAGTAATAAGCTTTTCCTATAAGACAGTTTTTTGCTGTATTAAGAAACACAATTTTATACTTTATTTCTGTATATTTGTTTTGGTAGCTTATTATAAATGTTTATAGCAGAGTAGAAAGGGATTTTCTTATATAGTGTGGGTGTATGGGCAGGTACTTTCTGCTTTCATGCTTATGTTTTCTCTGTTTAGTGCCAGTCCGAATAACAAAATGCTGTCTGAAAAGTGCCAAGCAATTTTAGAGGAGAATACAGGGTTATTCAAGATGGTGGCATGTGCAGTGATGACCCGGAGTCAAGTGAACAAATTACGTGAAATAAACAGTAAAAATGGTGAAATAGTAACAAAGGGGTCTATCAATGATAATTTCAGAGCCATAGGAAATAGTACAAATGAAGATACAAGAATTGGAGCTGTAGAAGAATGGGAAGTGGCTGAAGAACGAGGGCAGCGAGAAGCACGTGACGCCGAAGTTATAGCTTCACTGCAACTAGTGATAAATATCTTAAACAAGGATTTTAAGAAAGCACAAGACGAACTAAATAGCTTAAGAAGTGAAAACAACAAGCTAAAGGAGGAAGCTCAGGAAATAAGAACTGAAAACGACAAACTAAAGGCTGAAGCGCGAATTACGAAAAAATGTGGCAGAAGTGCTAATAGTGAGAAGAATGTTCCTTGTGGTCTTCAAATATCAAACAAAAACGAAGTGCTAAAAGAACCGGTCAAAACTATGGAACAAGTTATCAACACCCCTAAAGTGCACAAAGTCGTAAAAAGCAAATACATGTGAATAAATCCCAGTGCAAAATCTAAGATGGCGGTGGATCGAAACAAAGTGAGATGTTGTAAATGGGTGACTCCATGATAAAACATGTGAAGGAAGTGGATATCCAAGCGTTTCGCGGCATAAAGGCTGAACAGTTGCAGAAGAAGATCGAAAATATGGACAGTGGAAGGCAGCAACCAAAAACAGTTTTGTTGCATGTTGGCACCAACGATATCCAGAACTCCAACAATCCGGACGAGGTGATGGGAGAAATATACGGCACCATCAGAGAAGTGAAGAAGAAGTTTCCTAATGCACGTGTTATGGTGAACTCCGTGATAAAATGTAGGGATGTTCATGAAAAATACATAAACAAAATTAACAGCAGCTTGCGCTGGGCTTGTCAGAGTTTGAATGCAATTTACTGTGACATTAACAGGTTTATAGACTACAAATGCCTAGGAAGAGATGGGTTACATCTGAATTTCAAGGGTTCATTTTTGCTTAGCCAAGCCATAAGTAGACAAGTTGAAATTTGTAAACATCAACAGGGAAACTAACTGATAGTTCAGATGGTGATATAGCCAGGTCATTACACAATAGTTCTGAGGTGGTAAGTAGCAGACAGATTCCTCAAAGTGTGAAAAGTAAAAAAGCCAAGCCTGTGGAAAATACAATCAGGATTTCCCATCAAAATGTACAGAGCTTTAGAAATAAGAAACGATTGTTTGAAGTCTTGCTTGATTCAGGTGAAATTGATCCTGATATAATTTGCCTTACGGAACACTGGCTGGATAGTAATGAAATCCAATCCCTAAGTCTTGATAATTATAAACTTGCTTCACATTACTGTAGACCTAGGAAAAAACATGGCGGTTCGTACATAACAACTAAAGTAAATTTAGAAGCTAGGGAGATACCAAAAATAAGAGCTGAAAGCATAGAATCACACTTTGAGGCCAGTGTAATAGAAGTAACTAAACATAACATGGTTATTATTTGTCTTTATAGGGCACCAGATAGTGACATCAACATATTAATAACAAGTCTAGGTGCCATTCTAGATAATTTGCAACCCGCTTAAGATATTGTAATAATAGGAGACTGGAACATTGACTTCTCCCCTGGTAAATTATGTAAAATAATGAAAGAATTTATGTTACTCTATAACCTAATGCCCATTATAAATATACCCACTAGGGTGACAACTCACTCGGCAACCATCATTGATCAAGCATTAATAAAGCAAGGCTGCCTTAAAGTAGAAAACATTAGAGTAGTAGAAACAGGGCTTTCCGATCACAGAGCACAGATATTTGAAATTGTTTTGAACACTCGCAAGTACGATTCGAGAGATGGGTATAGAATAGGACGTATTTATAGTTGTAATAATACAAATATATTCAAAGATCTGCTAAAAAATAAACTTGGGAAAAAGTATATGAAGCGGTAGACATAAATGAAGGGTTCAAAACATTTGCTAATATAATAAAGTATTACCTAGACATTGCGGTGCCAAAAAAGTGAATAAAAATAGGGGGAAAGGCCAAGCCATGGCTAACAAAAGGAATTTTAAAATCATCTAGAAGGTTAAAATTTCTTAGTGAACTTAACAAAACTACAAATTCAGAGAGTTTCAAGCTATATTTTAATAAGTACAGAAAGATATATAAACAGGTTTTAATAGCTGCAAAACAATACCATACAGAAATGACCATACAAAGATCTGAAAATAAATCAAAAACTATGTGGCAGATAGTGAATAAAGAATTAGGAATTAGCTCAGTAAAACACAAGCCCACCATTAGAAATAAAGAAGGCGAGCTTATCTCGGACCCAAAGGAAGTGGCAAGATCATTTAATGATTATTTTGTAAACATAATCAATGATCTTGCACATAAACATAAAATACCATGGACAACTGAGCAAATCCCCAGAAATAACAATTCAATATACCTTTATCCAGCCACAGCTAGTGAAGTGAGTAAAATATTAAGGAGCATGAAAAATAAAACCTCCCATGGAATAGATGAAATTCCTGATTGTATTTTTAAACACTGTTATCAGCTTTTTGTTGCACCTCTTTGCTATTTAATTAATGCTTCCTTCTCAACAGGCGTGTTTCCTGAGTGTATGAAAACTGCAAAAATAATACCTAAATTTAAAAAGGGTGACAAGAGTAAAACTGAAAACTATAGACCAGTAGCAATATTATCTTCCATCTCAAAAGTACTAGAAAAGGCTATGTATAATAGATGTCAAAATTTCATACAAAAACATAATATGTTAACTGCAGCACAAAATGGGTTTATTAAAGGTAAATCAATTGAGACAGCCATATTCAATTTCTTAGATGCAGTATACAGTTCACTAGATAAAAAAGAAAACAATATCGTAATATTTCTAGACCTTTCCAAGGCCTTTGACCTGGTTAATCATAATATTTTGCTGAAAAAATTGGAATTCTTTGGGGTAAGAGGTCTAGCAAACAGCTGGTTTAAGTCATATCTAAATCAACGCGAGCAACTAGTTGAAATAGTACAAGCAAATTCCCATAATAACACATCTGAAGTGTATAGATCTAATAAAAAATATGTGACTTGTGGAGTTCCCCAAGGTTCAGTTTTAGGGCCTTTTCTATTTTTATTATACATCAATGACTTAGTAAACTATCTACATTCAAGTAACATTGCTTTGTTTGCTGATGACACATCCATAGACATAATGGGTAGTAATAAAGATGTGGAAGCAGATATATCGATTTTAGTACAAAAAATGCAGGAATGGTTTGTTCAAAATAAGTTGATAATAAATAAGAATAAATCTGTAGCCATTTCATTCAGTCACATTCAAAATACCACTGTCCATAAGCCACAAATAAAACTAGAAAATGAACTAGTGCATTATAGACCCACTACCAAATTTCTGGGTGTATGGATTGATGAGCACTTGAAATGGAACACGCACGTTGAGAAACTGGCATCTAAGTTGAGTCAGCTTTGTTTTATGTTTAGATCTATAAAAAATATTGCAAACTTAAAAAATTTGAGGAATCTATATTTTGCACATTTCAACAGCTTATTAAAATTTGGCGTGATATTTTGGGGTAATTATGATAAAGAAAACATAATCTTCAAAATTCAAAAACGAGCAATTAGAATAATAATGGGGAAGAAACAAAGGGATTCCTGCAACAATTTATTTCAAACACTCCGCATTTTGACACTTCCTTGCCTGTATATATTAGAAGTTGTCACTTTTGTTAGGAAAAATCTAGTATACTTTCAGGCAAACTGTGAAAAGCGTAGCTATCACACAAGAAATAGTCATAAATTGAGCATAATTACACAAACATCATTATTTGGCAAAAGCATAAGACATTCTGGGATTATATTATATAACTAGTTACCAGATAATATAAAACTTACCACCTCAGAAGCTATATTTAAATGCAAAGTAAAAGAATTGTTATTGCAGCACTGTTTTTACTCAATTGAAGAATTTGCAAATACTTTTAAATAATTATGATACTTTAGGGTGTGTAATTTAACATATTGTAATTAAGTGTATATAGTTATTCTTATCTTGTTCATTTATTGTTTGTTTTTGTTTTGACGATACCATGAATTCTTGTAATTCCTACGGTTGACAATAAATCTAATCTAATCTATAAATTATTAGTAATAAAATGAGTACCAAATGACATAGGGAACTGAATCTTTTTTCAGTGTTCGTAAACCTTTTTGTCTACTGTATAATGTATATTATATGGATGAGAATTCTCTCAATATTTTTGAAAAAACTAGAGACAAAAGACAAATTTTAAAATAAAATTAAAAATCCCAAAATAATAATTAGGCAAACAAAAGCTTATGGGATTTTTTTTTTAACCAGAATCCCCTACAGAACACAAGTGTGTTTGACTAATTCGTAAATGTATTGTGAGGGTAAGTGTGTTCCTGCAGCAATTTCTTGGACTAATGTACATCATAATACAAATGATAATTGATTTTTTGTTGCAATTTGAATATTTTATGTGAGTCAGTTGCAGCTCCCCAAACAATGATGTCATATGGAATGAAAATAGCTACGTATAAGATTTTCTAGTTTCTATGCTAGTAATCTTTGTTAGGCAGTACATATTGAAGCAGGCACTAAAGTGAAAATATTCATCCCATTTCAATTGTTCATTTATGTGTAGCCTTAAGATTTTGCTAGTAGATACAGGACTTACTGTAATGTTACTTAAGTTATTTACAATCTTATTTTTCTTGGATGTGTTTTGAGTTGCATTAAAGCAGTTTTCGTGATGACAAAACAAAAAGAAATCACAAAGTGCTAGCTCATGGCTATATGATGTTGACCTTTAGAACATTCTGATATTTGGTTGTTAGTATTGCTACTGTCATTATGTAGAGTTATTTTTCCTTTTGGGCATCTTTGATAAACTTTTTAAAACATTTACAATAACAGAAGTTTATGTACCAATAGTCTGTCTTCTAATGCTATAGTAGCGAGCGATGCGGCCCATTTTATAAAAGAGAAAAAAGAAAACAGCAACCATCTCCTTAGCAGCACTACACATTCATCAGAATGTTATAGGCTTAGGTTCTGTTAGAAAAACTCATTGAGCCAATTGAATTTTCTTTTCACAATTATAACAATAAATCCAAAAATCACCACCAGTAACAATATTGTAAACCAAATGTGAAACTGTCGTTGAATTTTTACACAGTTTTTGGGCACTGCTGTTTTTGATTGAAAGTCAGTTTTCATGGATTCCATCAATAAAAACGTTTTCTGACATCTAACTGTTTTGGATTTGACTCATACCAATGCTCAAAGTCACCTGAATACATTTAGAGCAAATCAACTAGTCACCTGAGGTAGTAAAAGCGGGCAGTGTTACTCTGATAGCAGTGTCCAAAGTCATGACACAATAACTATTTTCTCTGAAAGCATTTCTAAGCTGTTGAAGTGTGTGTGTGCTAGGTGTTGCAGAAGTGGTGGGCGTACTGGTGGGGCTGGCCCTGCTCTTGAAAGGTAAAGGAAAGTGGACTTCCCTGGGAACATTCCTTGTGGTTGGAGGCAGTGCCTGCATGGCAAGCTCCATACTTCCATCTGCAGGAGGTAGGTACAGTACCTTTACTTTACCTTTATACGTGCACCACTTAAATGCACATTTCATAGCAAATACATGTTTTGAGATCCCCTAATGCTTTGAGAATCCCTGCATAATAAAAAAAGCAGATTTAGTAAATAGCCTGTGTGCATGTGTGTGTGTGCGCATGTGCGTACATGTGTGTGTGTGTGTGTGTGTGTGTGTAGCTTATATAAAAAATGAAAGGCTGGTCAAATGTCAAACTTGGTGTTTAAATTCAGTATCTTCCAAGAACATGAAGATTTTCAAGAAAATTTCCCACCCCGAACTATCCCTTACATGGAGCATTTTTCGAAAATTTCAGTTTTTTCAAAAATAGCTCTAACAATTTTTATTAAAATATTAGATGTTCAAGATATTTTTTATGACAAACAAAATGTTTATCTTGAATTTTCTAGTAATAGCCTTTGAAGACCTCTTTATTGTGGATGATTTTTATTGAATTTTGCATAACTGGTAAACTGTAAGAGATAGACAAAAACTTACCACACAAAAAATGTAGATCACAATAAAACAAACAATTTATGTTATATACTTTTTTTCATGGAGTTGGATGTTTTTGAGATATTCCTGTTATTGATTTCAGTTTTAAAAAACTTAAACTTTTCTCATACAGGAACTTGTCAACTCCTGGCCCTGAATAGAAATGCATTTCAACCACATAGTGACCACATTTTAAAACATTTGACTATCGGTTTATTCTAATGTATTCCCTTCTGCTTACAAGGAAGCAATTTCTGTTAATGTTTATCTTGATTATTATGAAGTAGATGGAAACATAAGCTTTTTATCATGAATTTGTTGCAAAAATATAGAGAAAGTCACATGAATGGAAGACATAAGATTTTTCTTTTTAGTGGACACACATTGAACGACTAACTGAAATGTCTGCAAAATGCAAACTAACATATGAATGTGTGCAACAGGTGGCTGGGGCAGACACTGGATACTGCTGGCTCTGGCTATGGTGGGGCGAATAGCAATTGCAACTTCCCTCACAGTACTGCAACTTGCCACACCTGATCTACTACCTAACTCTCTCAGTGGCATCGGATCCTTCTCCTCGGTCACATTCGCTAGAGTGTGTCTGCTGCTGGCACCGTTCATTGGTTCTCTGGTAAACTAGACACACATATAGGTTTATTTTCAGTCATTAAGCATAAAGCATACACAGGCTGCGTCATGATAGAATGAAAATTAATTAAACATTCTACATACAGTAGTATTACAAGAATGCATTTAAAAATGGATAACATTAATTCCATTTCAGGTGATAAATTTCTGAAATGCTATAAAGAGGTTGTTTTGGTCCTCCTCTTAAAGTTTAAGGAAGCAAGAGTCTTGATATTCTGAGCTAAGCTGTTGAACTGAGAAGCTGTTAAGGGTTTCACTATATTTACATTTGCTAATATAAATATCAGAGCATTTTCAAGTGGGTTAATTATGGAATGATGAGAGGAGTATAAATAGGAAAGAAATGAAGGCCTCAAATATCTAATACCACCATCGGGGTCGAAGAAAACAAGCAAGACTGGACAGGAAAGGTAAAAGAGGGGATCTGATATCAGTCCAGGTCAGTAACTCACCAAGCTAACAGTGGTTTTCATCAGGAAATAGCCTTTTGTCTCTGTCACTTTCTTTAAGCCTTGAAATATTAGGAGCAATTAAAGGGTCTCCTCTCTCTTAATAATAAAATCCTTAAATAAAAAAATAGTCCTTTAACAGATACTGACACATTGTGCAATAAACTGCTCATTTTCTTGCCTAAATCAAAATCATCTGGTCCTTTACCTTATGACTATTAACTGCAACATATGGCAATAAATTTAAAGAAGAATTTGCATCACAAGCAAAAGGAAAATGTTGAGTAGCAACTTTTAGACTGCTGTATGTCCATTCTGTGACTTCAAACTTGATATTGTAAGAGTGCAAGAAAGCAAATGGCTTCATTGCCAAGTGCTGCTAAACATTAGAAACCAATCACCATATATACTTTTATATTACAAGGGATTCATCTATGTGAACTAGTATCTAAACAGAGAAAATTTGTGTGTATATTTTCTTAAAGAACTAGAAAAGATTTACAAGTCTGTACAAACCCACCTCTGGTAGCATGTCTGTCTCACATCCAAGAGGTTCTCAGTTCAAATCTCAGTTAGGGTGACTTACCCGGACGAATGTTGAATAACTGTAAGCTCCATGAATCCTAGACTCATTTGAACATCATTTCACAGATTTCATTCACCATCTGATATCATCTATCGGGTTAAACAGTATTAAAAAAAATAAAAAATAAAAAAAACACATATATTATTATGTGAGCTCATTGGAATTATAAAAGGCTATAATTGTGAAGAAAGTTTTGACCTTTTGTTGAGAATAGCAGAAAATACTTGCTGTTACTCTACAGATTTTTGTGTACAAATAAATTGGACAGCAAGCTTAATATACAAGGGTTAGGAGTATGGGTGTGCACACTTCAATGGCAACTTCCTGATGTTAAGCTGCAACATAAGTTACGTATCATTTTCCTGTATAGTGGATGGTTGCTTAAATAGAAAATAAAATTGATCAAACGTTTCCTTGCAAATATATTGCCACTCCTATATCATTTACTTCTGCAATCAGAATACCAACAAAGAGCTACAAAAGAGGAGTTATTTGTATTTTTAGCATTTGTTGCTAAAATGAGTCATTTCCCCATGTCTACTGGAATAAGGTCATGGTTATACTCTTGGCAACTATGGAAATGGAAGGTCAGGAATGTTAACAGTAATGTTGTACCTCGACAGCTGGTTCTGTGCTTCAGATAAGTTAAATGCATTCATAACTATGACAGTGTTTACAAATATGCTTCTTGCTTATTCTTTAGCTTATTATTTGTGGGGACTTTTGCAGAGTAAAGTGTACCATTGATGATGTTGTGTGTTTGAAGCAGGCCTAGAGATTGGGCAGAATGCAGAAGCTCTAACGAGGGTACAGCTAGACTGGCTAAGAAGATGTGAGCACATTTCAACATCTACTGTAAATGAACATGATTTTCTTGATGTTAATATATTTCCTATTTGAATCTCCACAATACACCTGAATGAGGTATTTCCATAATTCACTTTTGAATTTGCTTTATCATTGATCATCAACTAAATGTTATGCAGGTCTTGTGAATACGACCGGAGAGGAAACCATCACACCCCAGTAGCTCATAATAAACACACAGGCATGTGATAAACTGGATTTCAAGCACAAAGCAAAGCAAAACATTTGACTCTTAAGTCGTACTCTGTTGCCAGCCTTGTTCAGTTAGTTCTGTTATCTTTCAAGATAGCTGAAATTATTATTGGACTTTATTATTTGTCATATTTGACGGAGTAGTAGGAAAATCAGAGTGGTTATCCAAAACTAATGCTGTACTTCAAGGCAATCTGCTAAGTCAAATAAGGTACTCTGAAATAGTAAACAATAACATTTTTTTGTTTTAGATACTAATAAAACCTCTATAATTTCTAGTTTAAGAAAATGTATACTTTTTGAAGGTTTTGAGGATTTTAATCAATTTAAATATAATTTAAAGGGCAGTCCGCATTTCTTTAAAGCTGTTATGAAATGCTCTTTTGTATCTGAACATTTGTATCTTTAAATTCAGTTTCCTCGAAACAGCATTTTTGGATACTTATGTACCTTTTTCTCAGAAAGTATGAGAGCTGGAAAGCTGAAACTTTCAGCACGCATATACAACACGTAGTTGAACTTTCTGAACCACAATCGTGATGTTATGCTATATATTCATCATATTAAAAAAGCAACAACATTGCTAATTTTCCACATTTTTACTTTTTTGAATTTGCAAATATATTTCTTTTTTAATTTGTACTGAAATTGTGTGATGGCTAAATAATTGAGGTTCAGAAGATAGCTGATTATACTAAGAATAAACATGTAAAAGTGTGATTATGTATTGCAAGTAGTATCAGAGGAAAAAGTACATGAATTCACATGTTTTAAGACTAAGTTTTATTATTTTTCTGTCGAATGAAATACTTTTTATAGACTCAACCACATAAGATATTAGTACAAACAAGCACTTGAAATAATTGTCATGATTTATAAAATAATTCATATACATTTCTGGAAAAATAATTGAATATTTTAACAGCAGTGTTAATTCAACTCACTAGAGGTATAATTTCCATTTGTTCACACTCTTGTCCCCTTAATGCTCTTACATATGATGTCGCGAAAGAAATTACAGGAGCCAACTGATAATGGGCTACAAATGGTGATAGATACAATAAGCAAATGGGCCGAAAAAACGACATAAAGATTAATGAAGAGAAAGCAAAACTGGTAGTATTTAGAAAACAGGAGAGGCTCAGTGAAGCTGAAATGGGAAATGTAATGGAAAATTCCTTAAGAGAAGGAAAGAACATGACACAGCTATGGAGCTGTTCTTGTGTGGCAACAACTCGCGTATAAACAAGTACAAGAGAGTTGTAGGAGCATCCTAGAGCATGAGTCTATCAACTCAGCAGAGAAACCTTCTAGTCAAGCTTACACGGCCTGCGAGAGTCATGTGACAACAAAACTGTAGTTTCCACCACAAGATGTGCTCCGAGAACCTAGCGATATGTGTATCTGTGTTTTGTGCTCCGAGAAACACACACACATAACATTGCAATACGTGAGATTACACTGTAGGATGTAGATCATGTCAACAATTACTTACAAATAATAACTCTGACAATGAATTTTCAGAGCTGTCAGTTTTGTGTTACATGTCTGTTTCCAAAAAGCTACATGTACACAGAATATTCATGTTTATTATATTTACAATTGAATTATTCATGCTCTGTATAGAAGCTGTGAGTAATAAGGTATCTTTTTAACTTGTTTTATAGAAGAGGGAAGTGAATTAAACAAAGCTACTCCTTTGTAGTAAACCCCTTTTTGTTGGTCTATGTCTCTTTGTTATCAATATCTGTCCTATTTATTACAAATGACAATATTGCTAGAATATATTCACAGGCTAATGGTAAAATTCCAAACATTTTGAAAAGTGGTTTGCAGTCTTTCCCCTGCCATTATCATTATTATTAGGTACCTTTTTTTGCATAATGAACACTTTTTTAGCATTTACTGAATTTCCCCAAAATATTATTCTCTAGGTCATCAATGATTGAAAATATGGATAATAAGCTGTTTTTGGAATACTCTTATTTATAAGCTGAATTAAAGATGGGATTGCAGAGCTCAGTTTGGGTAGGATATAATCAATATCTTGTTTCATGTTATGATCAATCATAAGACCCAGGAATTTTGTATTACAGACTTCTGCAATCTGGTTATTTTCATATTCTATCCTTAGGTCTGCCATGTTTTTATGCTTTCTGCAAAAATTAATGTACTTGGTTTTTTCAAAGTTTATGTGATTTTGGATAGGTAGAGTCAGACTGAAAAATTCAATGCCATAGAAAGGATTTGAACCAAGGATCTCCCGATCTCCAGCTGCTTTCTCTACCACTGAGCTACCATGGCAACATGCCAGCATAGCATTTAATTTCTCAACTGACGTGCATATTCCCTGTAAACCATAAGGTACCACTCTACCTAACCAACTCCTGTGTGAAAAAACAATTAAACCAATACAATTGACCATAATACTTGGCTGTACTGAGACTTAAAGTACTTACAACATTGTAAGTCGCCATTGGGGTTGTCATCTCAAAATAATTTGAGATCACCTTATGGTTTACCAGGAAACATGCAAGTCAGTTAAGAAAATTCAATGCTATGCCGGCATGTTGCCATGGTAGCTCAGTGGTAGAGCAACTGGCTAGAGATCAGGAGATCTGTGGTTCAAATCCCGGCTATGACATTGAATTTTTCAGTATGACTCTACCCATCCAATTTTCACACAGCTTGTGTGAAAAAACAATTTATCCATTTATGTGATTTTGTTACTTTCAAAGCAATTATTTAGTGTGCTGACGATTTTATTAGATGAATGTGATAGGTTTACAAGGACAACTAATTCATGTATTATATTCTGCACAATTTGAGCGCTGTTCTCCAATATTATTATTCATCATATTTGGATGTTGCAGCATGCTCATGCTCCTAGCTTCGCCTCACATTGGAGTAACACTTTGTATGTAGTATTTACAACATTCTTCCTTTGGTACTACTTATAACATATACTTGCTGGCTAGAGGATCAGTGTTTTATTCTAGAAAGCTATTACTACAGAGATTAAGTAAGCAAAAGAGAAAATTACTACTGCCTCTGGGGAGTTTTAATGTTACCACTAGACATGCCATTCAAACAGTTTGTAATCTTCTCTAAGAAATGTTTCATTTTCAGGCAATGTATGGTGACTATGTATCATTAAGTACATTTGGTGCTATAACAGTGATTGGTGGGTTGGCAACATTGTATATAGCTCAGCCTCATCCACCAGAACTTCCTGTGGTTGAACCTAACGTCTGGGTCATACAGAAACACCCTGACGACACTTCTGCAAAACTTCCCAAACAACTCCCTTCTTCCTTATCAAGTAAGTATACATATTGCTAATAGAGATAAACATTAGCTGAAATGGCATAAGTAGAAGTGAAATAAGGGAATACGCTAACCTAAAGCAATAGACAAGTGTTTCAAAAACGGGTTACTATATAAAACAATTGAAATTAGCTTATCTTTGCTTGGCCAGGAGTAAAACAAAAGAGATATGAAATGAAAGATGACTTCCGATTTGAAAAAAAGTTTAACTAGTTTAAAATTGAAATCAATAAAGAAATATCTCAGAAATGGTAACTTTACAAAAAATTGTATGACATAAATTGTGGGTTTTAACAAGATCTATATTTTTTTATCAGTTATACAAAAGTCATCCAGAATAAAGAAGTATTCAGAGGCTATTCCCAGAAAATTCAAGATATACATTTTATTTGTATTGAAAATATCTTAAATGTAAGGTATTTTAATAAAAATTGCTGAGCTATCTTTGATAAAATCATAATTTTCAAAAAATATTCCATGTAAGGGATAATTGGGAGTGGAATATTTTCCTGAAAATCTTTGTGTCATCTTTGGAAGATATTGAACTTAAATATCAAGTTTGGCATTTAACCCACTTTTCACTTTTGAGTTAGCACACACACACACACACACACACACACACACACACACACGTTGCAGCATACAACTCTTTTTCCATTCACATGACTTTCTCTACATCTCTGCAACAAATTACTGTCAAAAAGCTCATTCTTCTATTTACTTCATGTTAATCAAGATAAAAATTAGCAGAAAAAGTCTTATTACTTGCTTCCTTGTAAGTAGAGGGGAAATAAGGGAATATACTAGGTTAAAGTGATAGTCAAATATTTTTGTGGTTAGCATGTGGATGAAAACTTTCTTTAAAACATTTAATTTTTTTTTGGTAGTGTTTAACTCCCACTTTTATTACTTGTGACACTGCAGGCAATGACACTGGTGAAATGTGATGGCTGGGGAACCCGGCCCTGCACCGCTGTGTCCAGCACAAATCTCCCATGTGGTCGCTTGGGATTGAACCCGCACCATCTAGGTGAGAGGCAAGTGGTTTAATCACTAGACCAAGGTGTGGCCAAAGTTGAAGTATCAAAGATATATAACATTTTCCCATGAAAAACATGGTTTGGGATTTTCTTGAAAATATCTGTGCTGCATCCTAGGCAGATACTCAACTCAAATACCAGATGTTTTGTTGTAATTATAATTGTAATTTATTAGCAGCCTATAGACTCTTTTCGAGTATCGGGCATTGTCAGTTTACATTGCACAAAATTAACATTAAATAAACTTAGTCTACATAAATTATAAAAATACATTAATATATACAGGATGTTTGGTTTAACAAAGTATTAATATAGTCTACATAAATTATTTTAAGAATTCATTGATATCATACACAGGATTGTTCAGTAAATATGTCTTGAGACATTGTTTAAATTTAACAGCATTTTCATTTTTTACATATGCAGGGAGTCGATTATACATATGTAATCCTATTATATAGGGATCTTTATTTACAGATTTTACATTGTAGCTGGTATAATGTTTGCATCTAGTATCATGGTTATGTATTTCACTATTTGGTTTTGGTTTCTTCTGGTTAATTAAGTAAGTTACTTTGTATATGTATAGAGATACTACAGTAAACATCTTTTCTCTTTTAAAAACTTCCCTGCATGATTCTCGACACCCCATTTTAAACATAGTTCTGATACATTTCTTTTGTAGCACTAGAACCCTTTGCATAAGCATTTTATTACAACCCCCCCATAATTCAATACCATATTGTATATGTGAATAAATTAACCCATAGTATATAGGTTTTAGAACCTCAACATTACAAGTTTTTGCAAATTCCCTCATTAAATACAAACCTTTACTTATTTTTTTACAAAGGTCATCGATATGATTAGTCCAGGACATGAGTCTATCTACATGCATTCCTAAAATTTTGTGAGAATCTGATTCCTGTATTGCAACATTTCCAAAGTTAATATGAAATAATATATCTTTTTTCTTCTTGCTTAACTCAAATTTAATTATATTTGTCTTGTCAGGGTTATTAGTGAGGTTGAGAGATTTAAAAAATGTGTTTATTCTTAGCGATTCATTGATGGCTAATGATTTCAAGTCAAGATCATTGTTTGCTTTACATATAATAGTGGTGTCATCTGCATAGCTTATAATTTTACAATTAGGTGTCAAATACATATCATTTAAATATAAAATAAAGAATAATGGTCCAAGTACTGAGCCTTGGGGTACACCGTATTTAACTATTTCAGCACTTGATTTAAATTTTGTTCTTTTTTTTCCTTGTTTGAAACTTATTTCTGTGTATTGTACACGACATTTTAGATACGACGAAATTAATCTATTGGTATCCCCTCTAATACCGTACTTTTCTAAGATTAATAGTAATGTATTGTGTAGGACACAGTCAAACGCCTTAGATAGATCAAAAAATATGCCTACAGTTTTCTTTTCTTCATTTAGATTACTTAAGATGTTGTGAGTAAAGTCTATTAGGTGGTTGATCTTTTAGCCCGAAAGCCATGCTGAAAATCATTTAAAATATCATATTTTTCAAAGAAATTCATAATTCTCTTCAATAGTATTTTTTCAAACAACTTAGCTATTACCGAGGTAAGGGTTATAGGTCTATAGTTTTGCATGTTACTTTTGTCTCCCTTTTTATGTATTGGAATAACAGTACTAATTTTTAAACAATCCGGGAAAATTCCTAGGTTTAGTGATGTATTTATTAGATGAACCAAGGGGGTGCTCAATGTTTACATCTTTTTAACAACTTGGAGCTAATTCCATCCCACCCAGTGGAATTTTTATTTTTAAATCCATTAATTAATCTTGTAACTTCATCTGCCGTAGTATCATACAGATAAAGCGAATTTCCTATACCCTTATTAGTTTTAAAACCTGCAACATCAGGGGTATTTTGATTGCTAGCAACATTTATAAAGTAATCATTAAAACAATTGCATATCTGAAGTGGATTATTTTCTATGCAGTTATTAATGAGTAGATTAATATTTTCTTGCTTTAACTTTTCTTCCCTCATGCTATTAATCATTGACCATGCTGTTTTTGAATAGTTACTAGTATCAGAAAGCTTTCTTATCACCTTTTGTGATTTATTGTTTATCAATTCATCCTCATATGCTTTTTTAAATTGTTTGTATTTGATATTGTAGTGCTCGAGTTTTGTTGATTTAGCAAGTAGATATAAATCCTTTATTTTTTCCCTCAACCTCAAAGCCTCTCTTGAAATCCTTACTTTATGTTTTTTTAAAGGTTCACATATTTTGTTTACTATAGGGCAGCATAGCTCAATATAGAGGTTTAGAATTTCATAAAATGTATTCCATTTTTCATTTGTATTTTTAATGCTATACAAATCTTGCCATGTTTCATTAGCCAAACAAGTATGTAGTTTTAAAATATTAGCCTCAGTAAATTCTCTAAGGGTTATAATTTCAGTTAGGTCAGGGTTTTTAAATGTACGGTTATTTATATCTAAAAATTGAGCATGATGATCAGATAGGTGATAGACCATATTCCCAGCAACACATTGGCTTTCTTTTATATTGGTAACAACATAATCAATTACAGAATTTGAATTTATAGTTTCCCTAGTAGCATCTAGCTTAACACTTTTTAAATTAAATGAATAGAACATATCCTGCAACTTTAGATATGATCAGCATATATATTGAAGTCACCCATTATTATTATTTTACAGTCATGTTTTAAACAATACCCTAATACTCTATACATACATTCAATAAATTCATTTACTTTAGCATGTGGAGATCTATAAATAGCAAGAATTTTAACCTCTTCATTATTCAGTTTGGTTTGGGCCCCTACTGTCTCACATACCATTTCAATATTAAAATCTCGTATTTTTATTAATGGAGTAACATTGTATATATTTTTTGCCAGTAATGTCACTCCACCACCCTTATGTTCTTTTCTACTAAATATATCAATAATAGAATAGTTATCAATTTTACATACAAATTCTTGGGGTTTTTTTAGACCATGCTCTGAGATCGCAACTATGTCAGCATCTACTTCATTAATGAAACTAGCAAAGGATTCCTTTTTATTAGATAAGTACTGTATATTCTGATGTATACACCTAATAGAGATTTTAGGTTGTGGATGTGCAATTGTTTCCCTATTTACGATTATACCATTAGCTTTAGTTGACATGTTTACTGACACATTGTGCAATTTATCACCCTCTGTACCCGAAACTAGTTTCCCGATTTCATGCATACCTTGATTACATTATTTATCATTTGACTTAATAGAAATGACCCTTTTCTATTTAAGTGAAGTCCATCCCTCCCAAGGCAACTTTCATCTAAGAACTTGTTAGTATCAACAAATATTGCTTTCAGTGTATCACAAGCCCAGCGTATTCCCTCATTTATGGCTTTCAAGAAGCCATATCTAACATCCCTTCATAAGGCTATACTATTTACAACAATTTTTGCCTTAGGGTGACACTTCATTGCACTTCTTATTGCATTGTAGACCTCAGCCATGACCTCTTCTGTCATTTGTCCCGGCATGGATCACCACTGTTTTAACCTCACTTTTCGTCCATTAAGTTTGGTAGCTATTCAGCTCTCATTCCCCTATAAACGTTCACTTTTACATTAGGATTATTTATCACTACATGTTTTATTATCGAATCACCATACACTATCACTTTTTCACTCATAGAGTCATGCTGTCCAAAACCTTTTTCAAAAAATACTTTTATTGGATTTAAAGGGTCTCAAAAACAGAAAATGATTCTGGTGAAATCTTGGCATAGAATTTTTAGGTGGAACACAAAACCTTCTGTATCTACTATGTATATTGACCAATATACATCTACATCTCGGTGTAGATAAAAGAGTAATCTTGTGTAAGAATAGTTTGTAATTGGAAGAGCTAGAGGAAGTCATCGAATGGAACACATCAGATTTTTTCAATAATGTAGAATACCTATGAGTTGTAGAACTGATATAGTATTATGTTTCTTGTGTTTCAGGCAGCAACAGGAAACAACAACAACAACAATAGTGAAGCCATTACTTCATCCTACAAGAACATAATAAAATCTGTTTTCATCATAACTTTGCAGTAATAGATCTCTACCAGTTTCCCTTCCTTATACTGATTAGTAGGGCAAGGCATTTAATGACCTATAATTTTGTAAACAATGCAAAATAAAAAATCCATTTATGACCTAAAAGTTACCAAAAATGACTGAAAAAGTGTAAAAAATGGCCGATAAAAAGTAAGGAATTGCCAGCAAAAATGGAATTTATTACATTTCACACTCACTTTGCTACTAAGTTACATAAAATATAACATAATATTAGAAATATAAAGAATATTTTAATAATTTGAGTTATAATTGTCCTTATGAAACATTTATTGTGTAATTATAAATTTACTTTAAAAACAAGTTACAGCACCTTTTATTGTAGAAGACTGCAGTTAAAAATCAAAACTTTGTGAGACTGTCTATTGTCTGCTAGTAAATGGAAACAATTGCAAGCAATGTAAGTCACAGTCAGCAACGAGACAAAGCTCTGCAGTGTTCTTGTCTATCATATGCACAGCTCAAATCATTCACCACACTATTTTTCAGTCTGACTCTGCCTATCCAACTCCTGTCCCTATAGCACAGTGAACAACAATTAACATAAAAATCTTGAATTAATACAAATAATCCCACAGCCTTATGGAAAAGTGCTTAAAATGCTCAAAGTGACCTAAAAATGCCTTATCCCCCAAAAAACTGACAAAAATACAAAAACATTCCCTAACAAATTGTTTTTATCTAACTCATTATTCAATGTCATATATTTTCTTATATGCAAGAAATGTTTCCAAAATTATAGGAAAAAGATGCAAAATCATTAAATGCCTTGCCCTACTAATTGGTGCTATGCAAATCTGTTGTAAATCTATTTTTTTTTTTACTTTCTCTAGCATGTTTGTGCATACAATGTAGCTAGAGAAGGTATTGTACTCCACCCAAAAATTTGATGTCAAGTTTTCACTGGAAATACATGTTTGAGACCCTTTGAATAAAAAAAAGTCATTTTTACTTTCTCTAGTTACAAAAATGTCCACACAGGGCTCAAAAACGAAAGGTCAGTTAAATTCCAAACTTGGTTTAAGTTTAGTATATCTTTCAAGGTTACAACACAAAAGATTTTCAAGAAAATTCCTGCCCCTCCAACTACCCTTTAAATGGAACATTTCTCAAAAATAGCTCTAACGATTTTGATTAAAATGCAATATTTTTAAGATTTTTTGTGTCAAACGAAATATATATCCTGAATTTTCTGGAAATAGCTTCTGAAGACCTCTTTATTCTGAATGACTTCTCTATAGCTTTTGTATAACTGGTAAACCATAAGAGATAGACAAAAACTTACTACACAAAAAATGTACATCTCGTTAAAGCATACAATGGATGTCATATATATTTTTTTTTTGCAGACTTAACTATTTTCGAGATATCCCGAGCTATAAACTGGAAGTATCTTTCTTATCATCTCTCTTTTGTTTACTCCTAACAAGCTAAGAGAACTGAATTTCAGTTGTTTCACATAGGACCAGCTTTTAAAACATTTGACTATCACTTTAACCTATAGCACTCCCTTATTTCCCTTCTACTTACAAGGAAGCAAGTAATAAGACTATTTCTGTTAATGTTTATCAGGGTGTAGATAAAACTTTAGTAAGAAAAGTTTCTTGTGGGACAGCTAGAGAAAGTGAATGAAACACATCAGATAATTTTTTTCTTGTGATCAAGCAAAGAGAATAGATTTATAAAGTCATGACAAAGTAACCAGCTCTATACAGATATGATTATTGCTATATTCTCCTAATTCCATTGTGTTTAGAAGAAAATATTTCTAAAAGCATTTCAATTCAATTCCATGTGTTTATCTGGATTAGTGAAAATAGAAAATAGAATAACCTTTTCTAAGAAATATTTTTGAAGGATGGGTAGAGAAAGTTAGGTGAATGTCAGTCATCAGATTTTGGATCCACCCAAAAATTGGATCTAGTAGATATGTAAGAAAGTAAAAATGTTCAGGATGCATCTCTGCAGTTTTGCCAGTTAAATGAGCAACATTGTGTGTGTGTGAGAGAGTGAGAGAGAGAGAGAGAGAGAGAGAGAGAGAGAGAGAGAGAGAGAGAGAGAGAGAGAGAGAGAGAGAATAAAGACAGCATTACTGAAAAAATTCTAAAGGGTTCTATTGACATGACTTGCTCTACTTCTCCGTAACAAATTATTGTTAAAAAGCATATCCTTATATTTGCTTCATGCTAATTGAGACAGACATTAGCAGAAATAGTCTTATTACTTGCTTCCTTGTAAGTAGAAGCGAAATAAGGGAGTAGCATAGGTTAAAGTGGTAGTCAAATGTTATAAAATCTGGTTGATATGGGATTGAAATCTGTTTCTTTGCATTGCCAAACATTGACGAATTCCTGCATGTAAAATTGTTAAGTATTTAAAAATGAAACCAATAACAAAGAATATCTCAAAATAGTCAATTTCACAAAAAAAAAAAAAATATACTACTGGGTCAAGAAAGTTCCAGGAATTTGCCAATAAAACCCAAAAATGAATTATTCATTCAATTTTATTTTATCGCCTTCAAAGTAGGCCCCATCTGAAATTATACATTTATGCCAACGAATAATCCAATCACCAAAGCACTTTTTGTAGGCACTTTTAGGAATCCATATCAATTGTCGCCGCAAATTTTCCGTCGTCTTCTATCGACTGAAAACGGGTGCCTCAAAGTGGTAACTTGAATTTTGGAAAGAGAAAGAAATCAGCAGGCAGATCAGGTGAATACGGTGATTGTTTGATAAAATTTGTTGAGTTTTGTGCCGTTGGCTCCCCGACAGGCTTCTGACTCCTAGACATCTGCTTGGTCCTACAAATACAGGGAGGGTAAGCCAATTACAAACGAAACAAAACAATACCTTCTCTATACACTATGTATATAGTACATGTAGAGAAAGTAAAATCACTTAAATGTACTGCACTAGATTTAACTGTCAGCAAGCCTTTTGGCATCTGTGTGTATGAGTATCTGACACAGCTTCCCTTGTTATCCTCTCTTCTGCCCAAAGCATGTAGTGTCAGTCGAGGAGATGGTCTTCACTTGTTTTGTGCCATCTCGTCGTGTTGGTACAGACAGTCCTTTACTACACTACTCTCTCCTTCTCATAGTGAACATCCTGCTCCTTGGTGGCCTCCTTCTAAGTGATGCTGTAACACCCCCTGGATCATTTTATCAGATGCTATCATATCTAACATGGGAGTATGCAGCTTCCTGAGATATGTAGTAGCTTTGTTTCAACGGCAAGGACAAACTCCTGCAATGTCTCGCATGTGATAGGCTGCAGCCACAGATATACAGAGGGAATAGATAGGAAAAGCCCTATCCTTCTGCATTGTGCATGGTGAAGCACACTTTTATCAAACTGCCATTGTTAGTTACATGTACACCGAAAAATAACATTTTGTGGCATAAATGTTCAATTAAGCAGTAAATTTAGACTGTAAGTTTTAAACCAGTATAATAGTCAATATGTGTGTGGTGTTTGGTTGTAGTTTCTCAAATAGCAGAAGCAAAAACAAGGAAAGAGTTATTCACAGTCAAAATTGGCAACCTACTCCGGTTTATAAGAAACCTCTTGCTAATTTGCCCATTTAGCAACTATCACGAGAAATAACTATCAAATTATGTGCTTATGATACCAGAACCATGTGAATAGAGGGCGTGTTCCTTGGACTTGGAGTGCAATACATGCAGCCCACAGTGAAAGTCATTATAATCTTTGAGATAATCTCTGATACTTGTCACCTTTTTTTTTTTTTTTTTTTTTTTTTTTTTTGAGTGCCTTTAAAAATGATTCCAAACCTTTCCCAAACATATGAGTGAATGTTCATGTACATGTATTCTGTATATGACTGTCTCATACATATATTCAGTTTTAGACTAAAAAATTACAACAAAATTAAGCTAGGACTTTGCCGTGATGTTACTCCAATGATACCAATTTATCAATTATAATTTCCAACAGGCCAAAAACATGTGATTGTATTAAATGTTCTTCAACTAGACATCTCTCCCCTTCCATTGTCCTTTACTTCAAAAACTTGGAAAAACAATTAATTTGACAGATGTGTATATGGTAGTGCCCAGTGGCTGCAGCCAGGTGATGGTTCTCGAGGGTCTCCCATATCTGCCTGGACTCCACTGATGTTGGGATCACATTCAGTATTTCTGCTGTATATCTTCTTCTTCTTCTGTTTGTGGCAAACGTCATACTTGACACATAGCAAGGTGAACATGAGAACCAGTCACAATATTAGATGCTTAGAAAAAGTATAACAAATAGTGGTTGAGGCAAAAATATTTTATAGGGCAGAAGTATGGGGATTAGAAGATTGATTGCAAGTCATAGATAGAGAGATATATAGATTAGGAGTAAAAAAATAGATTACTCTTGAAATAAAGTAAGTTACTATATTTCAAGAGTGAAGTTTGAGAGTAATCCATGTTTTTACTCCTATTTGATTAGTTACTTCACTGCCCATTCCCATTAATGTTTTAATTAAGTCAGATAGATGTTTTATTCACCAAAAGAATAAAAAAAAATTCAAAGGCTTCGTCAAATAACAGATTAAGAACACACTCATTATTTACATTATGTCACACTTTTACTAATATGTACACTATTCACAAATAGAAATCAGCCTGGCTGGGTAGCGTCTTTGCCTCACATTCAACAGGTCCCAAGTTCAAATCTTGCTTAGGGTGAGTTACCTGGATAAGGTTTTCCTTTATCCTGAGAACACGAATGTATAGTAACTTTAAGCTCCATGGACCCCGAAATCACTTGAGTATCATTTCACCAATTTTATTCATCATCCGATATAAGTAACCAGGTTAAAGGATGTTAAGCTTAAAAAAAATATACAAATTTTAAACTAGAGAGCTGACATATTTACCTAAAATGAAGTATACTGAACTTGTCAACATTATAAAACATGTGATTTAATAAGTGTTGCTTGACTTGATATTACTACAAAGGAATAGTTTTGTTTAATTCACTTTTCTCTCCTATAAAAGAATTGTAAAACAAGTTAAAAAGATACCTTATTACTCACAGCTTCTATACAGAGCAGCATTTCATTCAATCAAAAAATATAACATGAATATTCTGTGTACAAGTGGGTTTTTGGAAACAGACATGTAACACAAAACTGACAGTTCTGAAACTATATCTAAAGTTATTATTTGTAAATAAATGTAATTGTTGACATGATTACATCCTAGAGTTTGGGCTTTGAATCTAATCTCAAAATAGGATCTACAGATTGCAATGTGTGTGTGTGTGCGTGCGCGTGTGTGCGTGCACGTGTGTGTATGTGTGTGTTAGTGTTTTATTTTTAGCAATCTCCAATAACCTAGTAAATATGCGCTGAAGGCAGATTTGGTGATCAAGATGTAAGTTTTGTAATCCCCTGGTATTGTAGGAATAGTAATCAGAATTCTTATTGAGTGGATGAGAAGAAGAGCTTCTAAAATGTAAATGCAAGGTATTGGCAGTATGCGAAACTCTCTCAACACTGGTTTTGTACAACTTATAGGGATCTAGATGTTCCAAAAAGAAATTCTCAGGTACCAGAAATAGAGTTGGGCAGAGTGCCAAGTAAGGGAAATGGCACTCAAATTTTTCAACTTGGAGGAAAGAAATTTGTTAAAACAGTGTTTTGAATAGTAACAGAAATCTTAATGCTTAGAAATAACCTGGAAACTAGTAGATGAGGTGAGGTATAAGGAAGAGAAAACAGCAAATAGTTACTGCAAATTGGCAATAAAGAGATTGAATATAGAAATACAAAGAATATTTAGTGACTTAATAGAAAATAAATGTTAGTCTTCTATAAACTGATGAAAGGTTCATGGGAAAGGAAAAATACATAGACAAGACAAATAAAGAGGAGCAAGAAGGCATTGCATTGGTAAAAATATAAATATGGATGCAAAAAGAAGCATAAGCTCTCCCTTATTTCAGTTACAGTCACATTTCTCTGTAACCTAAACCATTTCTTAGTTATGTATTTTTTGCTGCAAATTTAAATTCTTTAGCATATAAATATTACGTGTTGCAGATCTCCATTTCCACCATATTGTATTTCCTTAAAAGATCTAACTGAAATATTTCATGTTGTAAGAAAGTAGGACAATAGTTTGGATATGGACAGTAACTATTCTTACAAAAGGTTATTCTTCTATTTGCTTCATGCTAATCAAGATAAACATTAACAGAAATTGTCTTATTACTTGTTTCCTTGTAAGTAGAAGGGGTGATAGTCAAATGTTTCAAAATGTGGTTGCTATAGGATTGAAATCTGATTCTTTGCGTGGCCAGGGGTTGACAAGTTCCTGTATGAGAAAAGTTTAAGTATTTTAAAACTGAAACCAATATCAAGGAATATCTCAAAAACGGTTAACTACATGAAAAAAAAAAAAAAAACCATGTATATAACATAAATTGTGTCTTTTACGAGATCTAAATTTTTTGTGCAGTAAGTTTTGTCTATCTCTTACAGCTTACCAGTTATGCAAAATTCATTCACAATGAACAAGTCTTCGGAAGCTATTCCCAGAAAATTTAGGATATATATTTTATTTACCATGTAAATATCTTTAATACACTATATTTTAATCAAAATCTTTAGTCATTTTGAGAAAATCAAAATTTTCGAAAATTTTTCCATGTGTAAGGTAGTTGGGGTGGGGGGATTTTCTCGAAAATCTTTGTCACACTTCCTTGGAGGATATTCAACTTAAATACCAATGGTATTTAACAGACTTTTTGTTTTTGAGCTATGCTGTCCACACACACAGACAGAGACAGCCACTAAATGCTTTCTAAAATTTTTTTTTTTGGATTGAGGGGACATCAAAACATGTATTTCTGGTAAAATCTCAGTATAGAATTTTTGGGTGCAATACATTAGTTTCTGTACATAGTATGTGTAGAAAAACTAAAAATGAATATGAGTGGCAAAGACTGAGTATGTCATATTCACTAGTATATAGCTTATATTTCCGGTGAAATCTTGGTATCGAATGTTTTGGTGGAGTGCAATACATTCTCTATACACTATGTACATAGTGCCTATAGAGAAAGTAATAAACACATAAAACTATTAAAACATACGGTAAAATATTTTTATAATACTTATTACATTTTTGTCTAAAACCACTAAATGTACAGTTTATTCTTATTCTGTGTCACTTGGCAAACTTATTAATGAAATAAAGATATTTTAGACATATTTAAAAAATATGTAAAACAAAATGAACACAAAAAACAAAGAAAGACAGACAGTAAATAAAAAAGACATGTATTTATTCTTCCATGAGAAAGGTCCCTAAGGAGATTTAATGTTCATTTGTTATTTTAAGTTTTTTTGTTTTTTTGGTTTGTTGATTGATATTTTATGAATTACTGGATATGTACTGCATGTAGACTGTTTTAAAATTAACTTTGAAGGTAAACTATAGAAGCTGGTGCTGTAAGAAATTTCACATTATTTGCATCATAAGGCTTTATGTTATTTTATTCAGTTTATTGCTTTCTTAGCATTACTGTCTTTGAGTACAAGAGAATTTTAGTGTTTCTAATTGACAGAAGTAATGCTATGCTGTATTTACATGAAAAGTTGAAAAAGCTGAAGATGAGTACCAGCTTTAACTGATTTGTGTGTTTGGCAGAGGGATATTACAATCTCCCGGCATATACATGCCACAAACTTCTCAAAATAAAATAGTTTTATTACAGTTCTTCAGTGGATAGGCTTTATTATTGTTATTTAAAACTTGACAGTTCTATCTGCACTGAAGTGTCATTTTAGCTACATAGCAGAAAAATCTGATGTGTTCCATTCACATGACTTTCTCTCATCTCTGCAACAAATTATTGTTAAAAAGCTTATGCTTCTATTTAATTCATGCTAATCGAGAAAAGATTAGCACAAATAGTCTTATTACTTGCTTCCTTGTAAGTAGAAGCAAAATAAGGGAGTACCATAGGTTAAAGTGATAGTCAAAAGCTGGTTGCTATGTGACTGAAGTTCCTTTGTTTGTATGGACACAAGTTGACAGATTCCCGTATGAGAAAAGTATAAGTTTTTCAAAACTAAAATCAAAAACAAAGAATATCTAAAAAACAATCAACTTCACAAAAAAAATGTATGTAACATAAATTGTGTGTTTTAATGTGCTCTACATTTTTTGTGTGCTATATTTTCGTCCATCTCTTATGGTTTAGCAGTTATGCAAAATTCCATAAAATTCATCCTGAATAAAGAGGTCTTCAGATGCTATTCCTAGAAAATTCAAGATATACATTTTATTTTATATCTTTAATATATGATATTTTGATCAAAATTTTCGAAAAAAGTTCCATGTAAAGAGAATATTTCTCAAAATCTTTGTTTCGCATCCCTGGAAGATACTAGACTTAAATACCAATTTTGGTATTTTACCGAATTTTCGTTTTTGAGTTATTGTGTTCAAAGACACACACACACACACATGCATGTATGTGCATGCACACACACACACTCACACCACACACATGCAGACCTTTTTCTGAAAATGCCTTTTTTGGATACAGGGTGATTTAAAACATATATTTCTGGTGAAATCTTGGTATTGAATTTTTGGGTGCAATACAATACCTTCTCTATACACTATGTACATAGTACCTGGCGGAGGACAATGGATTTTTTTTTTCGGGTGTAAAAATCCTTAGCATGGCTTCCTTCGGAAGGGAAGTAAAGCCGTTGGTGCTATGTCATAAAAGATCCCCAAGCCTGACAGAGAGGCCTCTTTCATGCCCAATTTAGAATGGGACGCTGAGAACCACACGACATTTACATGTAGACAAGGTAAAAATCTGCTTTAGTCCCAGTAACATGTTTGCTTCCGGTGTATAAAATAATACTCTAACAGCATTTATAGATTAGATTAGATTTATTGTCAACCGTAGGAATTACAAGAATTCATGGTATCGTCAAAACAAAAACAAACAATAAATGAACAAGATAAGAATAACTATATACACTTAATTACAATATGTTAAATTACACACCCTAAAGTATCATAATTATTTAAAAGTATTTGCAAATTCTTCAATTGAGTAAAAACAGTACTGCAATAACAATTCTTTTACTTTGCATTTAAATGTAGCTTCTGAGGTGGTAAGTTTTATATTATCTGGTAACTTGTTATATAATATAATCCCAGAATGTCTTATGCTTTTGCCAAATAATGATGTTTGTGTAATTATGCTCAATTTATGACAATTTCTTGTGTGATAGCTATGCTTTTCACAGTTTGCCTGAAAGTATACTAGATTTTTCCTAACAAAAGTGACAACTTCTAATATATACAGGCAAGGAAGTGTCAAAATGCGGAGTGTTTGAAATAAATTGTTGCAGGAATCCCTTTGTTTCTTCCCCATTATTATTCTAATTGCTCGTTTTGAATTTTGAAGATTATGTTTTCTTTATCATAATTACCCCAAAATATCACGCCAAATTTTAATAAGCTGTTGAAATGTGCAAAATATAGATTCCTCAAATTTTTTAAGTTTGCAATATTTTTTATAGATCTAAACATAAAACAAAGCTGACTCAACTTAGATGCCAGTTTCTCAACGTGCGTGTTCCATATCAAATGCTCATCAATCCATACACCCAGAAATTTGGTCGTGGGTCTATAATGCATTAGTTCATTTTCTAGTTTTATTTGTGGCTTATGGACAGTGGTATTTTGAATGTGACTGAATGAAATGGCTACAGATTTATTCTTATTTATTATCAACTTATTTTGAACAAACCATTCCTGCATTTTTTGTACTAAAATCGATATATCTGCTTCCACATCTTTATTACTACCCATTATGTCTATGGATGTGTCATCAGCAAACAAAGCAATGTTACTTGAATGTAGATAGTTTACTAAGTCATTGATGTATAATAAAAATAGAAAAGGCCCTAAAACTGAACCTTGGGGAACTCCACAAGTCACATATTTTTTATTAGATCTATACACTTCAGATGTGTTATTATGGGAATTTGCTTGTACTATTTCAACTAGTTGCTCGTGTTGATTTAGATATGACTTATCTGATATGTTACATTCACATGACTTCCTCCATCCTATTAATGAATGTAGAAAGTATTCTCTATTTACTGCATAATATATTGTACTCCACCCAAAAAAAATCTGATGTGTTACACTCACATGACTTTCTCTTGCTGTTCTACAAACAAACTTCTTACAAAAGATTATTCTTCTTTCTACACAGTGCTAATCGAGATAAACATTAGCAGAATGTTCTTATTATTTAGTTCCTTATAAGTAGAAGGCAACTAAAGGAATGTGCTATGTTAAAGTGATAGTCAAATGTTTTAAAAGTTGTCGTTATGCAATTGTCATTGCAAAGCACTTCTTTGCTTGGCAACGAGTGGAACAAAAGAAAAACGGACACTTCCTCTCTGAGAAAAGTACTTTACAATTGAAACCAATAACAAGGAATATCCCAGAAGCAGTTACCTCTACAACAAAAACGTAAAGAACATAAATTGTGTGTTTTGACGAGATCTACATTTTTTGTGTAGTAAGCTCTTGTCTGTCTCTTACAGTTTAGCAGTTAAGCGAAATTTGGCAAAATTCATCCAGAATAAAGAAATTTTCAGAGGCTATTCCCAGAAAATTCAAGATATACATTTTATTTGGGATGTGAATATCTTTAATATATGGGATTTTAATCAAAATCGTTACAGGCATCTTTGAAAAAATCAAAATGTTCGAAAATTTTTCCATGTAAAGGGTAATTTGTGGGAAGGGGGATATTTTTGAAAATCTTTGTGTCACATCCTTGGAAGATATCAAACCTAAATACCAAGTTACATACACACACACACACAATCATACACACACGCATGCACACACACACACACACACACACACATGTTTTTCTAAAAATGCTTTTTTTGGACTAAGGAGACCCAAAACATATATTTCCAGTGAAATCTTGTCATAAAATTTTTGGGTGGAATACAATACCTCTCTTCTTTAATTTTGTTATTATATGTTGATATAATGATAGAGTGATAACTTATTGGATCAGATGTAATTTTACTATCTTTCTTGGCTAGAAAGTCAGCTGTATACTGCAATGTGCTGGTATCCATTGAAGTATTAATCTTTTATTTAAATTCATTACTTGTTTTATGATTTTGCGACATTCTGCAATATTTAAGTTATTATGTGTTACATCAGATGTTATAGCTGCTTTAGAGTCAGATATTAATACAACTTTTTCAAATTTATTTATATGATATAGCAGGTTTTGTAAGCTCTGAAGTATTGCTGAAATCTCTCTATCAAAATTTGTGGTATTTAAACTTAATCTTTTGTAGAAAGAGAAGAGAGGGCATATTGCACCTGCGCCAGTACCACTGTTATTTGGTAAGCTAGAACAGTCAGTATAAATCATTGGTAGGCTATCTTATATTTATTATTTCTAGTGTCATTTGTTTCAGAACACACGAAGAGGTTTCTGATTTTGTAAATTCTTCAGCTAAGTGTAGATAGTGTTCAGTATCAAATAGTTCTAATGGGTTAATACTTTTTTGTATGTTTTCTTTTAAGTAAGGAAGTTTTAATCTTTGTTTGATTTCTTTGACTTTATTAAGGAAACTTTGTTGAATTTTTAGGTTTACTTGTGGTTTTCTTTTTTTTCTAGTCATTAAAAGGTAGTCTGATTAATTGTCCATATTGTACGATAATGTATTACAAACAAAAGGAAAACCATGGGAATGACTACATTACCAAGAAAATGCTGTGTAGCAACTTTTAGACTCCTAACAGACCATGGTATAGTGACATCGCTCTCTACACTTAAAGAAGATATGACCTTTAGTCAACATGATAATATAACATCAAAATACTGGAATGACTTGACTGCCAACTGCTCAACATTAGATACCAACCAACCAACAATACCTTTTCTACCTATTATATACATTGTAATATGATAGGTACTAGGATTTCATTTAAAATAATGTTCTAGGGTTCTGTGTGTCTATGAACAGGATAACTAAAAAACAAAAAGCAAACTTTGTGTTGAGCATGTTCCAAGGGCCCAAACTACTCTTTAGATGGAACAGTCTTGATTTTCTGAAAAATCCCTCAGAAGATTTTGATTAAATTATCATATATTAAAGATATGTTCATGATGACAAACAAAATGTATATTTTGAATTTTCTGGGAATAGCTATGAGGTGAGGTCCTTTTACATAATTAGTAAACTGTATATACCATATATATACAAAAAATATAGATCTCATTAAAACACACAATTTATGTCATATACATTTTATTTTTTTAGGAGAGTTAATGATTTCAGAAATTTTCTTAGTTTTCTTTTTTCTTTGTAGCTTAAAATCCTTTAGTCATTTCAGACAAGGAATGAAATTGATGAAATGATACTCAAATGATCTTGGGATCCATGGAGCTTAAAGTTACTCGACATTTGTCTTCTCAGGATAAGGGAAAACCCCGAAAAAAACCTTATCTGAGCAACTCAACCTAATTGAGATTCAAACTCAGGGCCTCTTGAGTCATTAAGAACCATAACACTGTAAATAGATTTCTAATAACTGGGGAAAGAAAAATATACAAATGTTTGTATTCATTTCTGTGTATCTTAGCACAAATGTGTCTCAGACTTGTGAATTTTGAAACAAATGTTTACAACAGATGTATACTAGATCAAACATAAGGCTGACACAGTTATACACTATTGACTTATCTTTAAATAATATGCAGCCCAGCTTTGAATTACTAAACAAAGAGTATTCCTATATGATACGCCATTTTCAAAGTCTGTCTTGAGGTGAATGCTAATTTTCTAGTTCATATGTACACTGTATATAGTGGATAAAGAAGGTATTGTATTCAATCCAAAATTTCAATATCAAGATTTCAGCAGAAATACATGTTTTGAGACCCCCTGATTAAATTTTTTTTAAAAACATGTCCATGTATGTGTACATGTCTGGGGGGCAGCTTAGCTTAAAAACAAAAAGTTTGTTAAATACCAAACATGGTATATAAGTTCAGTATATTTCAAGAATGCAACACAAAAATCCCAACTACCCTTTATTTGGAGTGTTTTTTTTTAAATATTTTATTTACTAAAAAATGGCTCTAATGATTTTCATTAAAATGTCAACCTTTAAGATATTTTCATGACAAATGAAAATGCACATCTTGAATTTTCCAGCATTAGCCTCTGAAGACCTCTTTATTCTGGATATTATTATATAACTGGTAAACCATAAAAGATAGACAAAAACTTACTGCACAAAAAATGTAGATCTCTTTTATGTAATATACACCTTTTTTATAGAGTTAACCATTTTTGAGATTATCTGAATTATCTGTTTTTAAACTTTTCTCAAATAGTAGAAAAATGTTTGTCTCTTGTTTGTTTACTGCTAGCAAGAAAAAGGAATTGAATTTCAATTGTTTCACATAGGAATCAGATTTTAAAATATTTGACTATCACTTTATCCTAGTGTATTGCCTTCTCCTTAGAAGGAAGCAAGCAATAAGACAATTTCTGTTAATGTTTATCTTGATTATCATGAAGTAGATAAAAATAATCTTTTATAAGGAAAGATTTTTATGGAAGAGCTCATGTGAGTGGAATACATTAGACTTTTTTATTGTGGAGAGTTGCTTCTAATATTTAAGACATTAATCTCGTATATGTGTTACAAGCCCAGAACAGTTGAATGCAATTTAAAAACAGTGGACAGGCAAACCTTAACAAGTGGTCAGAGTAAAGTGTTTTGGTATGCAAGGGTCAAAGTTTTCACAATGAACTAAATAAAATTTTAAAAATTTAGAACTTGAACTGAGATTGAGTTTTGTTTACGGATACTCTTTAATGTGGTTCTCAATGTCCCATTCCATATTGGGCATGAAAGATGGCTAAAGATTGCTCAGAGGCCTCTTTTTTAGTTTTATGTGCCATAAATCTTCAACAGAGGCCAAATGACTTTACTTCACTTCTAAAGATTTTTATATCTAAAAAAAGGTTTGAACACACAATCCTGGGAATCAAAGACTAGCATGTTAGCCCCATCTGATGATTGTGCTTTTCAAAGTATTCTCCATTGCATTGTATATAATGTCTCATCATTTTAAAAACAATTCCTCTTTGGAGAAAGTGCAAATATATTCTTCATCTAATGCAGTTTCAGGTGGTTCAAATCTTTGACCTAGAATTTTATGTTTTATTTTGGGGAACAGAAAAGAATTGCATGGGGTCAGATGTGAACTGTACAGAGGCACACAGATCACTCTTGGGCTGTATTACACTATCATATTAATGTGATCATATGTTAAGTCAAACCTTTTCTCTACATCCCTGCAACAAATTATTGTTAAAAAACTTATTATTCTATTTATTTCATGCTAATCAAAAAAAATTAGCAGAAATAGTCTTATTATTTCCTTTCTTGTAAGTAGAAGTGAAATAAGGGAGTAGCATAGGTTAAAGTAACAGTCAAAAGCTGGTTGCCATGTGGCTGAAGTTCCTTTGCTTGTATGAACACGAGTTGACAAATTCCTGTATGAGAAAAGTATAAGTTTTTTAACAGTGAAACAAAAAACAAGGAAAATCTCAAAAATGATCAACTCCTTGAAAAAAAAGTTATATAACATAAATTGTATGTTTTAACATGCTCTACATTTTTGGTATTGTAAGTTTTTGTCCATCTTTTATGGTTTAGCACTTATGCAAAATTCCGTAAAATTCATCCAGAATAAAGTAATTTTCAGAGACTATCCCAGAAAATTCAAGATATGCATTTTATTTGTCAGGTAAATATCTTTAATATACAATATTTTAATCAAACTCGTTAGAGCCATTTTTGAGAAAATCAGCATTTTCAAAAAAAGTTGTATGTAAAGGGGTAGTTTGGAGTGGGGGAATTTTTATCAAAATCTTTGAGTCACATCCCTGAAAGATACTTAACTTAAATACAAGTTTGGTATTTTACCAACTTTTCGTTTTTGAGTTATCGTGTTCACAGACACAGGACCTTTTGGTGAAAATGCTTTTTTTGGATACAGGGGACCCTAAAACATATTTCTGCTGAAATCTGGGTATCAAATTTTTGGGTGGAATGCAATACTTTCTCTATACACTATGTACATAGTATGTGTAGAGAAAGTAAAAAGGATGACCATAAGATAATAGCATGAGCTGTAGCAATGGTTCCTATTTTCTAATGAACACTTATAAATAAATTTGCTGTAACTTTGTATTACATTTTCTATAACCTAACCTCAATAACACAATTTCTTAAAGAGATTAATGAATACTACATTCATGAGTATTAATAAAGACAGCAGCAGTGGTTGTCATAATAACTTTCATTTGCTTCCCAATCTATTTAATTATCTCCTCACATCATGTGATGAACAATAGGATATGAGCAGTTTGGCTGTAGCTACTGATCACAGATGTGATGGTGGGTATAACTTTAATCAAATATGCTATACTACACATTTATGTGTACTATAGGCCTAAACCCAGTTCAGTCTTAAGTTGATCCTCATCAAAACAACTCCAGCGACCAGTGCACCGTTGCAATGTAGCCTTCCGCTATTCGTGCCAGATATATTGTCATACTTTCTCGACCACGTGGCATAACCCCGAACTGTTCTGTGTCAATATGCCGACGACGTCCTCATAATGGCACAGAACAAAAACGCCCGTTACTGTTTCCCCCCACTACAGCGACTGCTCCGGGCCATCGGCCAGTGGAGCGAAAAGTGGAGGATGGCCATCAGTCCGGGGAAGAGTTCTGCTCTTCTCCTGGCGAAGGTCCGTCGCTGGCGGCCGGTACGGCCCCTGAGGTTGAGGCGGCGGCAGATCCCATGGGTCACCGCCGCCAAATACCTCGGGGTCCTCCTCGACCGCGGGCTCACTTTCGCGCCGCATGTAAGGGGCAAGGTGGGGCTAGGCTACGCCGCCCTCAGACAGTTGTACCCCGTTTTGAAATCCGCCATGCCTATACACCTCAAACTGCGCCTGTATCAGGCGATCATTCCTCCCCTGATCCTGCACGGCTGCGAGGTCTGGGGGTCAGCGGCACCGTCCACAATCCGCAGACTTCAGGCCGTTCAGAACAGGGCATTAAGGATGATCTACGATACTGGGCATCTGGGAATATGTTCCCATCTCACATCCTACATAATTACATAACTACTCCGGAATCCCGAATATCATCGACGTCGTGAGGGAACGAGCCCGCACGTTGTATGATAAACGACCCTTTCACCCCAACCCTCAGGTGCGCACTTTGGGCGACTATGACCATAGGGCGCCAAGAAGGAGAAAATCCTACCCCCTGCCAAGGGACGCTCTCGGGCCACTAGCCTGAGAGACTGCCATCCCTTAATCCAAACAGCCCCCAGATTTCGCAGTAATGGGAGAGGTCGCAGCCGGTTGGGAGCCAGCCGGCTGAAACCCTGCCCCCCCCCTGATTAATCTGGAACTTCCCACCTACCCAATCCATAATCCTATCAACTTTCCTCCCACCCAACCTGCTTAACTCGGCGGCCACACAAGCGGCACGTCAGTTAAGCAGCATTGAGCGTGGTCACCACTTGGGTGGATGACCGCCCAAGTGACCGACTGCGCTCAAGCCTAAGGCTACGGAGGAATTTTAACACCGCCCGGCGGACACAGACACAAAAGCTTGTGAATAAAATCTTTATCCCTACAATATCGCACAGGTAAAACCGCTCTCAGCGGTTAGGTACTGTGGCAAAATTACATTCCATCCAGGTAAACTTGGACGACCTGTTCTTGGACTCTGGACTCTGGTGGCATATTGTAATGTAAAACAACTCCAGGCGACCAGTGCATCGTTGCAATGTAGCCTTCTGCTATCCGTGCCAGATATAATGTCATACTTTCTCGACCACGTGGCATATTGTAATGAAAAAACAACTCCAGGCGACCAGTGCATCGTTGCAATGTAGCCTTCCGCTATTCGTACCAGATATAATGTCATACTTTCTCGACCACGTGGCATATTGTAATGTAAACCGAATAGAGCCCTTATTCCAACTTAAATGATAACTAAATTATTCTCTTAAGCATAATGGTGATAAAATTGATAGTCATATAAAAATAAATGCATGCACATGCAATAATTACATGTAAAAACACATGTGAAAATGCAATAACTTCCATTTATTCGCTCTCTGGAAGCGGCTCTATTCCCTCCAGATCGGAATCATCGTCTGAGCTGTTTGTGCTGCTGCTTCCCAATCCAGTTATCAACAAGTGTCACTTAACTATCCATCTCCCAAAACAACGCTTCTTGTTTCGTTACATGTTCAAACTGCAAGCAACTGTTACTGTGTAAACAATTTGCGGAAATCAGGCGACTCATACTAAGTCTTATAGCTCTGTCGGCGTTTGTTAAACTCGTAGGTATTTGTATACAAATTTATTCTGTCATTTAGATTGTTAGCATGGTATTACATTACTGCGATCATTACTAGTGTGACCACATGGATCGGATTGAATAGAAAATAAGTATGGTTTGTTTTCAGTTCCTTGAACACTTGCGACAGACATTTTGTGGTGGGCTGATCACAATGTGGCCACCTTCTGGGAACAAGGAACAGATCATCTTCTTGCCAACACTCCTGGGAAGACCCAAACTGTTGACTGTCATTTAGTTCTGCACCATACTTGTAAATCACCTCTTACAATGTTAAATATGCTTGCTTTTGGAATTTCCTCTATTGAATTTTTCAATAATTTCCTGGCATTGTGTCTAGGTCTTTACTAGCTGCCGAATTTCCTGGCACATCTAGAGATGGTGGGGGATCCAGCAACTGCAGAGTTTCCTTTTCATTGCTGTTGATCCAATATTTAGTGCTTCTTGAATCTGAACATATGTACAACATGAGGTCTGCTTTCAGCACATTTTCATGCATTGTTGGTGCAGCCAGCCATCAATGATGGAATTCCGTGATCTTCTAAACTCTGCATACCGTGGTAAATAGTGCATTGCAAAGGACAAGTTCCACAATTGCACAATGCCCCTTAAACCAACTTTTACTTTCTCTACACATAATATGTACATAGTGTATAGAGAACATATGGTATTGCACCCAAAAAATCAATACCGCAATACATGTTTTGGATCGTCTGAATCAAAAAAAAATAATTTTTTTTTAGAAAAAGGTGTGTGTGTGTGTGTCCGTGACCATAATATTTCAAAAACAAAAAGTCTGTAAAATAACATATTTGGTATTTAAGTTTAGATGTGACTTGAACATTTTGAGAAAAATCCTCACCCCAAACTACCTTTACATGGAAAAAATGTCAAAATTTGGCTTTTTCAAAAAGGCTCTAACGATTTTGATTAAAATACTGTATATGAAAGATATTTATATGGCAAGTAAAATGTATGTCTTGAATTTTCTGGGAATATCCTCTAAAGATCTCTTTATTTTCAATTTTGCATAACTGGTAAACCATAAGAGATATACAAAAACTTACCACACAAAAAATGTAGATCATGTTAAAACACACAATTTATGTCATATACATTTTTTCGTGGAATTGACCATTTCTCAGATATTCCTTGTTATTTGTTTCAGATTTAAAACACTTTTCTTACATGGAAAGTTGTAAACCCCTGGCCCTGCATAGAACCAGATTTCAGCCGCTTGGCAACTGGCTTTTAAAAGATTTGACTATTGTTTTAGCCTAGTTTATTCCCTTATTTTCCTTCTACTTACAAGAAAGCAATTATTTAAGACAATTTAAGCTAATGTTTATCTTGATTATCATATATTAGATAGAAGAATAAGGTTTTTCACAATAATTTGTTACACAGATGTAGAGAAAGTTATGTGATTGTAATAATCAGATTCTTAAAGTTATAAAAATTGAAATGCTCTCGCTTGAGATTCATTCTAGCAAATGGCTTGGCAACACCTGGTCTACAATACATGATGTGCCCGCCTGGGTAGTGTGGTGGTAGAGTGTCTGCCTCACATTCAGAAGGTCGTGAGTTCGAATCTCGCTTAGGGTGAGTTACTCGGATAAGGTTTTTTCCTGAGAAGATGAATGTTGAGTAGCTTTAAGCTCCATGGACCCCGAGATCATTTAAGCATCATTTCACTAATTTCATTCATCGTCCAATATACCAACCAGGTTAAAGGACGTTAAGCTACAAACAAAAGAAAGAAATATACATGATGTGCTGACGATGCACATTGTAGGGGTGTGCCCAGGCTTATACATGTTACTATCTCAAGTTAGAAAAGCTGCTTTGTTATCAATTCTAAAAACTTTAGGAGTGTCCCGTATATTAATTGTTTAACACAGATTTAACAAGTTGCTGACCAATTGTGAAGAAGTTAGTGCTATAAGCTCTCATGCTCACATTTTGTTTGCAGGATTTTCTAAAATGGGAGATGAAAAGGATATCATAATGCTGCAGGTAATTGTGTACCAGTAGAATACTGTATTGTGAAGTGTTATGTTGATTTGTGTGACTCTACAACATTGACTGTATTTAAATAAGGTCCTGAATGTATTTTTGCACATACATCTGCTCCAAGTGGGTCACCAGGACACTTGGGAGGCTTCTAAATCATTTAATGTGAGTACACATTTAGCTGTAAGCCATACTTGCCAACAAGCTCTAATCATTTTCAAATTAGAATGCTTTAAATATCAACAAATTCAATCTTTATCAAATCTTTTCCTCCATTCTCAAAACCATTACCATTAAATTGCCTCTAAAAGATAATATTACCAATATATTGTAACAATTTTTTTTTACTTTCTCTACACATACCATGTACATAATGTATAGAGAAGGTATTGTATTGCACCCAAAAATTCAATATTGGGATTTCACCAGAAATAGATGTTTTGGGCCTCCTTGAATCCCAAAAAAGCATCTTTAGAAAAATGTCCATATGTGTGTCTGTGAACAACATAGCTCAAAAACGAAAAGTCCATTAGATGCCAAACTTGATATCAATTTCTGTATGTTCCAAGGATGCAATGCAAAGATTTTCAAGAAAATCCCCCCACCCCCAACTACCTTTTACATGGAAACATTTTAAAAAAGTTTCATTTCCTCAAAAATGGTTCTAATGATTTTGATTATAATACTGTACATTAAAGATATTTACACCAGAAATAAAATGTATATCTTGAATTTTATGGGAGTAGAGTCTGAAGACCTCATGTTTTTGGATGAATTTTGTTGAATTTTTCCTAACTGGTAAACCATAAGAGAGAGACAAAAACTTACTACACAAAACTTGTAATCTCCACAAAATTTATGTAATATACATCTTTTTCATAGAGTTGACTGTTTTCAAGACATTCCTTGTTGTTGGTTTCAGTTTTAAAACTTTTCTCATACGGGAACTGGCCACGCAAAGAAACAGATTTCAATCTCTTAGCAACCACAATTTAGAAGATGTGACTCGGTTTATCCTAGTGTATTCCCTTCTACTTAGAAGGAAGCAAGTAATAAGACCATTTCTTTAATGCTTATCTCGATTAGCATGGCGTAGATAAAAGAGGAATCTTTTGTCAAGAAAGTTTGTTTGAGGAACAGCTAGTGAAAATCACGTGAAATGAAAACTATATTTTCATATCACATAGCATTTGAGCACTAATTGGTTTGCTATCATTTTGAAGCATGTAATGTGTTCAGAATGCTTCTGTTGCTCTAAAATGATAAAAAGTTAACTGTTCCCACTCATTTATGGCAAACTGAAGTGTTGGCAATCTATAAGAGGAAATACCGGGTGACCCAAAAACGTCTGATTGCTTGTCGCATCGTCTGCCACTATCATAGAAAGGTGCTGATCAAACCATGCAGCATTTTTAAAACTATTTTTAAAGGCTTTACTTACCAATGTTATTAAAGGAGATGGCCACATACCTCTTTAGGAAACTATCCATCACTTGCCGTTGAGAAATGCTGGCAATTTCCTGACGGATATTTTGTTTTAATTCTTTCAGGGTGTGTGGGTTTGTCTTGTACACTTTATGTTCCAAGTTACACCAGAGATAGAAATCTCAGGGGGACTGAGGGGGCCACAAATCTCTACTAATAATTCTGTCCTGAAACACACTTTGAATAATTATTCACATTAAAAGATTGTTGTGTGAGCTGTTACATAGTCTTGGTGAAAAAAGTCAAAATCACACTTCCTGTCTTTTAATTTTGTAAAAAAAAAAGGGGGGGGGAGGGTGCAAAATTGTATCCAACTGTTGACTCAAAAAAGATTCAGACCCAATAACATGTGAACTGCTCACAGTGTTTTCCATTGTGCACATGGAAACATGATCCTGTACCCACACACCTGGAAGAATTAAAACAAAATATCCACCAGGAAATTGCCAGCATTTCTCAACATCAATTACAGTGATGGTTTCCTAAAGAGATGGCCAGTTTCAGCATCTCCTTTAATAACATTGGTAAGTTAAGCCTTTAAAAATAGTTTTAAAAATGCTGCATGGTTTCATCTGCGCCTTTCTATGATAGTGGTGCGGACATGCAAAACACTGCACAGCTGGTTTGGACTTTTTTGGACCCGGTATGTCCCCACATATACCAAAAACCATGCAATTGATTTTCATAATTCTTGAAAATAGGCTATAAACATTTTTTATTTTCAATTCCTAAATAGCTAAGAATTATTTACAATGCCTGGATATTAGTTGAAGGTATATAAGAACTTACAGTAAGAAGAAATTATTAATTCTCAAAAAAGCCGAAACAAAACAAAAAAACATTCAAATAACTCTTAAGTAACAGAGTTTTTATTCTGACAGTGTAAATTAGTCAACAAATATTACTTTCTGTACTACAAATAGTAGGCAAATAGGGGAGGATTGTATCCCACCAAAAATTGTGTACTGGATTTTACTGGAAATACATGTTTTGAGGCACCTGAATCCAAAAGAAGCATTTAGAAAAAATGGTAATATGTGGTTGTCTGCAAACACTGTTAAAAAAAGAGATAAATATTAATAAATCATAATAACAACCTAAGATAAATTTCTCAAGCCTACAGTAGTGACATTAATTCTGGACCCCCCCCCCCTTTTTTTTTTTTTTTGATAATTTAACTTTCAAATTGAAATATTGCATTAAACTCTCATTCAGGATCACTGTTATCTGATAAATTATATCCAGGAAATGTTACTATAATACAGTATTAAACCTTTTGCAATAAACTGGAGATAATTTGGTTCTTAATGGGTTACTATGACCCAAATTTGGAAACATTGTTAGGGTTTAGAAAAAAAGATAAAATTTCAAAAAATAAACATAATCTGGCACTTATCAATAAAATTGTTTAAATTATGAACATCTTTATATTGGTAAGACCAAATATAACTTGAAAGCTGCAGCTAAAGAGCATTTTAGAAATATTAAATAGAAACAGATTGATAAATCAGCTATAGTTAAATATGGTGTACCCCAAGGCTCAGTACTTGGACCATTATTCTTTATTTTATATTTAAATGATATGTATTTGACACCTAATTGTAAAATTATAAGCTATGCAGATGACACCACTATTATATGTAAAGCAAACAATGATCTTGACTTGAAATCATTAGCCATCAATGAATCGCTAAGAATAAACACATTTTTTAAATCTCTCAACCTCACTAATAACCCTGACAAGACAAATATAATTAAATTTGAGTTAAGCAAGAAGAAAAAAGATATATTATTTCATATTAACTTTGGCAATGTTGCAATACAGGAATCTGATTCTCACAAAATTTTAGGAATGCAAGTAGATAAACTCATGTCCTGGACTAATCATATCGATGACCTATGTAAAAAAATAAGTAAAGGTTTGTATTTAATGAGGGAATTTGCAAAAACTTGTAATGTTGAGGTTCTGAAACTTATATACTATGGGTTAATTTATTCACATATCCAATATGGTATTGAATTATGGGGGGTTGTAATAAAATGCATATGCAAAGGGTTCTAGTGCTACAAAAGAAATGTATCAGAACTATGTTTAAAATGGGGAGTCGAGAATCATGCAGGGAAGTTTTTAAAAGAGAAAAGATGTTTACTGTAGTATCTCTATACATATACAAAGTAACTTACTTAATTAACCAGAAGAAACCAAAACCAAATAGTGAAATACATAACCATGATACTAGATGCAAACATTATACCAGCTACAATGTAAAATCTGTAAATAAAGATCCCTATATAATAGGATTACACATGTATAATCGACTCCCTGCATATGTGAAAAATGAAAATGCTGTTAAATTTAAACAATGTCTCAAGACATATTTACTGAACAATCCTGTGTTTGATATCAATGAATTCTTAAAATAATTTATGTAGACTATATTAATACTTTGTTAAACCAAACATCCTGTATATATTAATGTATTTTTATAATTTATGTAGACTAAGTTTATTTAATGTTAATTTTGTGCAATGTAAACTGACAATGCTCGATACTCGAAAAGAGTCTATAGGCTGCTAATAAATTACAATTACAATTTTTGGGCATTTAATCATGAGATAAGTAGAAAAGTTAAATCATTAAAATGCTTAAATGCAGACATTTAATGGTTTGGGAGAATGTGTTTATTTGAAAGAAAAGAGATAATTGATTGTGTCAGCAAATTTGTCTTACTCCATCACCTAGCAGCAGAGGTAACTTTAACAACATAAATACCAAAGAAGAAAGAAACTGAAGTTATAATCAACGGATTGGAAACTAATCCATTTCATTTGAGTTTATTCATCGAGTTAGGTTGCATATTACTGTTATATTAATATTACTGTTGCTTCACTGTTATTACCTTCAATTTGTACATATTACCAAGATTGGTACTTAGTGAGTTTTTAAATTTCAGTATCGCTATTCAGACACAACATGAATCTTTTACTAGAAGTACATTTCTTGGATTCAGTGGTCCTTAAAACATACATTTCCAGCACATTTTTGTGTGCAATGGAATATCTTCTCTACCTACTATATATGTGGCAGAGAAGGTAATATAATATCATGAATAACAAACTTGAGAGAATGGTTAACATGCAACATAATTATGCTGCATCTGAGCTATTCATAAATATTGTATTTACAAATCAAATACGAATAACATAAAGATACACTTGTAAATTCTAATGTAACACAAGCAAATTGTACATTATATACAAATTTAAATATCCTTTATTGTGATAGATCTAGTAATTAACACACATAATAAGTATATTTTATGACAGCAGAGAAAAAATATACATTTGGAGTAAAATCCTGTTGCTAGTTATTTCTAATATAAACCAGCAATGCCCAACCTTCAACGCAAGAGGAAAGGATGAGTTTACCTTCACCCATTTGTTGATGGAATGGCAGTCACAGACCTCTAGTATAACATGGCGGTGACTTCAGTATTGTACCTTCACCCATTTGTTGATGGAATGGCAACGACAGACCTCTAGTGTAACATGGCGGTGACTTCAGTATTGCACCTTCACCCATTTGTTGATGGAATGGCAACGACAGACCTCTAGTGTAACATGGCGGTGACTTCAGTATTGTACCTTCACCCATGTGTTGATGGAATGGCAGTCACAGACCTATAGTGTAACATGGCGGTGACTTCAGTATTGCACCTTCACCCATTTGTTGATGGAATGGCAACGACAGACCTCTAGTGTAACATGGCGGTGACTTCAGTATTGTACCTTCACCCATTTGTTGATGGAATGGCAGTCAATGACTTCTAGTGTAACATGGCGGTGACTTCAGTATTGTACCTTCACCCATTTGTTGATGGAATGGCAGTCACAGACCTATAGTGTAACATGGCGGTGACTTCAGTATTGCACCTTCACCCATTTGTTGATGGAATGGCAACGACAGACCTCTAGTGTAACATGGCGGTGACTTCAGTATTGTACCTTCACCCATTTGTTGATGGAATGGCAGTCAATGACTTCTAGTGTAACATGGCGGTGACTTCAGTATTGTACCTTCACCCATTTGTTGATGGAATGGCAGTCACAGACCTCTAGTGTAACATGGCGGTAACTTCAGTATTGTCCCTTCACCCATTTGTTGATGGAATGGCAACGACAAACCTCTAATGTAACATGGTGGTGACTTCAGTATTGTACCTTCACCCATTTGTTGATGGAATGGCAACGACAGACCTCTAGTGTAACATGGCGGTGACTTCAGTATTGTCCCTTCACCCATTTGTTGATGGAATGGCAAGGACAGACCTCTAGTGTAACATGGCGGTGACTTCAGTATTGTACCTTCACCCATTTGTTGATGGAATGGCAACAACAGACCTCTAGTGTAACATGGCGGTGACTTCAGTATTGTACCTTCACCCATTTGTTGATGGAATTGCAGTGACAGACCTGTAGTGTAACATGGCGGTGACTTCAGTATTGTACCTTCACCCATTTGTTGATGGAATTGCAGTGACAGACCTATAGTGTAACATGGTGGTGACTTCAGTATTGTACCTTCACCTATTTGTTGATAGAATTGCAGTCACAGACCTATAGTGTAACATGGTGGTGACTTCAGTATTGTACCTCCACCTATTTGTTGATGGAATTGCAGTCACAGACCTATAGTGTAACATGGTGGTGACTTCTGTATTGTACCTTCACCTATTTGTTGATAGAATTGCAGTCACAGACCTATAGTGTAACATGGTGGTGACTTCAGTATTGTACCTTCACCTATTTGTTGATAGAATTGCAGTCACAGACCTATAGTGTAACATGGTGGTGACTTCAGTATTGTACCTTCACCTATTTGTTGATAGAATTGCAGTCACAGACCTATAGTGTAACATGGTGGTGACTTCAGTATTGTACCTTCACCTATTTGTTGATAGAATTGCAGTCACAGACCTATAGTGTAACATGGTGGTGACTTCAGTATTGTACCTTCACCTATTTGTTGATAGAATTGCAGTCACAGACCTATAGTGTAACATGGTGGTGACTTCAGTATTGTACCTTCACCTATTTGTTGATGGAATTGCAGTCACAGACCTATAGTATAACATGGTGGTGACTTCAGTATTGTACCTTCACCTATTTGTTGATGGAATTGCAGTGACAGACCTATAGTGTAACATGGTAGTGGCTTCAGTATTTTAGTTTCACCCATTTGTTGATGGAATGGCAGTGACAGACCTCTAATGTAACATGGCGGTGACTTTGGTATTTTACCTTCGCCCATTTGTTGCTGGAATGGCAGTCAATGACTTCTAGTGTAACATGGTGGTGACTTCAGTATTGTACCTTCACCCATTTGTTGCTGGAATGGCAGTCAATGAGTTCTAGTGTAACATGGTGGTGACTTCAGTATTGTACCTTCACCTATTTGTTGATGGAATTGCAGTGACAGACCTATAGTGTAACATGGTAGTGGCTTCAGTATTTTAGTTTCACCCATTTGTTGATGGAATGGCAGTGACAGACCTCTAATGTAACATGGTGGTGACTTCAGTATTGTACCTTCACCCATTTGTTGATGGAATGGCAGTCAATGACCTCTAGTGTAACATGGTGGTGGCTTCAGTAAATTTGTTGTTATTTATGATCAGTTATGCCAATTAGGGAAACACATATTAATGGTTTTCTTTTGTCCTGTAGCTGACTCAATGAGTTTTTCTAACTTGTCAAGGAAGAGCATTCCCGTAGCTTTCAGGAGGGAGTGTGCAGAGAACATATAACACATGTGCTCAATCACAGGGCATGTTGTGAAGCAAGTCTTGCACACAGTCACCATACGCAACATCTATCAAATTGTTTTTTAAAGTAAAGAACAATGTAAGGGGCAAGATCTCTAGTTGAAGAATATTTAATACAATCACATGTTTTTACCTGTTAGAAGTTATTATTCATAAATTGGTATTATTGCAGCCAGTTCATAGTTTAATTTTTCTAACTTCTTATCTAAAATTACTCTTATGTAACATAAGATTACAGCTTTGGTTTAAAGCTTTAGTAGAATGTGTGACAGTCAACAATTTCAGTCAAGGAATATTGCAACAATTACCATTGTATTCCGTGGTGTAATGGTTATCATGCTAACTTCATATACCCACGGTTGTGGGTTCAAACCTGGTGGAAATGAAATGAAATGTCATGTTATTTATGGACGCTCTTTAACTGCTGTGGTTCTCAGCGTCCCATTCTAAATTGGGCGTTAAAGACCGCTTAATTTTGCTCAGAGGCCTCTCAATCAGGCTTGAGGTTCTTTTACGTGCCGTAAATCTATGACACGGGACCAACGGCTTTACTTCCCTTCCGAAGGAAGCCATGCTATGGATTTTTACGCCCGAAAAAATCCATCGTCCTCCTCCGGGTTTGAACCCGCGACCTTGGGTATATGAAGTCAGCATGGTAAACCTGGTGGAGGACGTAGGATAAAATGGCCTTACTTCAGAAGGGAAGTAAAGCCGTTGGTCCTGTGTCGTAGTTTTATGGCATGTAAAAGAACCTCAAGCCTGATAGAGAGGCCTCTGAGCAAAATTAAGTGGTCTTTCACATCCAATATATATTAGAGCACTGAGAACTGCAGCAGTTAAAGAGCATCCATAAATAAAACGCCATTTCATATTTTTTTCCAAGTCCAGGGAACATGCCCCCATTCTCACGTTTCTAGTATCATAAGCACATAATTTGATAGTAATTATTTCTCACAATAGCTGCTAAATGGGCAAATTAACAAGAGGTTTTTTATAAACCGAAGTAGGTTGCAAAGTTTGCTTCCTTCTCAATGGCCTTTCCGAGTTGGAAATCTAAAATCTAACAAACAATAAGGAATCATTCTGTTAATAATGTATAACATATTTCAATAAGTGTACCACCAAAAAATCACTTAAATAAGAACGCTAACTTGTGTATTGAAACACATTTCACTTTCCTTGTTTTTACTTCTGCTATTTGAGAAACTACAACCAAACATCACACACATATTAACCATTATACTGATTTAAAACTTACAGTGTAAATTTACTGCTTTATTGAACATTTAATCCACAAAAGTGTACAATCAAAGTATGTTGGCTTGACAAAAACGTGCTTCACCCACCACAATAGGACATTTCTAATGTAATCTCTCTGTATATCTGTGGGTCAAATTCAAGAAGCTGGCAGCGAGGGTGGGACAGTTGACCAGAGGAAGCTGGATGTACAATGGAGGAAGATCCAAAAACATATTTAACATTGCAAGAAGTGATCCAATGGTCTGGGTCTCCCCAACCAAGGTGAAGTGAATGAGAAATATTGAGCAGAAAATGATCTGTTGCTTCTTCTTGGAAAGTGTCCACATTATGACCATTCTGCTTGAGGGACAAAAGACTGTTTTTATCAAATGTTTACTGCCAGTGTTCAATGAACAGAGGTCGCAGGTTCAAACTGGCGGAGGACGATGAATTTTTACAGGTGTAAAAATCCTTAGCATGGCTTCCTTTGGAAGGGAAGTAAAGCTGTTGGTCCCATGTCATAGATTTACAGCACGTAAAAGAACCTCAAGCCTGATAGAGAGGCCTCTGAGCGAAATTAAGCAGTCTTTCACGCCCAGTATAGAATGGTAGCTGAGAACTGCAGCAGTTAAAGAGCGCCCATAAATAAAATGCCATTTCATTTTTAAATGAACAGAGAAAAAAGTTTCCTGAGACTAGTCTGTGTGGAATTTTGTTGCACCATGACAATGTTTGTGCACAAGTAACAAGCCAGTTTCTGTCCCATCCTCCCTACAGCCCTATACAAATATTCCCCAAAATGAAAGAAAATATTTGAGGTCAACAATTTGAGTCACCTGAAGCTGCAGTAGCTGCATACAAAGAATGTATTTGCACTCTCTACAAAAGAATGACATTCAGCATTTGAAAAATGGTTTGAAAGGACGAGACAGGTGTATTAAATACAATGTGGAATATTTTGAAAAGATAGTGTTGGGATCTAAATTTTTTACTTTCTCTACACCTACTATGTACATATTGTATAGAGAAGGTATTGTATTGCACCCAAATGAAATGGCCTGTTATTTATGGACGCTCTTTAACTGCTTTGCTTCTCAGCGTCCCATTCTATATTGGGCGTGAAAGATCGCTTAATTTTGCTCAGAGGCCTCTCTTATCAGGCTTGAGGTTCTTTTACGTGCCGTAAATCTACGACACGGGACCCACAGCTTTACTTCCCTTCCGAAGGAAGCCATGCCAAGGATTTTTGCGCCCGAAAAAATCCATCGTCCTCCGCCGGGTTTGAACCCGCGACCTTGGGTATTGCACCCAAAAATTCCATACTGAGATTTCACCGGAAATACATCTTTTGAGACCCCCTGAATCCAAAAAAAGCATTGTTAGAAAAATGTCAGTGTGTGTGTCTGTCTGTGTGTGTGTCTGTGTATAGCATAGCTCAAAAAATGAAAAGACCATTAAAAACAAAACTTGGTATTTAAGTTTGGTATATTCCAAGGATGCAACACAAAGTTTTTCAAGAAAATCCCCCCCCCAACTACCGTTTACATGGAACTTTTTTCAAAATTTTTTATTTTCTTAAAAATGGCTATAACAATTTTGATTAAAATCTTGTATATTCAAGATATTTACTTAACAAATAAAATGTGCATCTTGAATTTTCTGAGAATAGCCTTTGAAGACTACTTTATTCTATATGAATTTTACGGATTTTTGCTTAACTGCTAAACCGTAAGAGATGGACAAAAACTTACCACACAAAAAATGTAGAGAACAATAAAACACACAATTTATGTTATACACATTTTTTCGCGGAGTTTATCGTTTTTGAGATATTCCTTGCTTTTGGTTTCAATTTTGAAAAACGTATGCTTTTCTCATAGAGGAATTTGTCAACTCCTGTCCATACAAACAAAGAAACTTCAGTCACATAGCAGCCAGCTTTTGACTATCACTTTAACCTATGGTACTCCCTTATATCACTTCTACTTACTAGAAAGCAAGTAATAAGACTATTTCTGCTAATGTTTTCTCAATTAGCATGAAGTAAACAGAAGCGTAAGGTTTTTAACAATAATTTGTTGCAGAGATGTAGAGAAAGTCATGTGAATGGAAAACACCAGATTTTTTAATATTTTATTGTATGACCCTTGTACATATTTTAAAGTGCTATTTCATACTATATTGGGAGCCCCACAATAAATGATGTTTGTAAATAAGGCATTTCACTGTGTTTTCCCTTCAACAAAACAATATTCTTCCTCCCATTCTGTTTGGTTAGCTTGGAACATGCCATTGTGCATCATTAGCTTCAAGAGAACAGGTTGGGCATTGCTGTTGTAAACCATGAAAATGGTGTACACAGCATCACATTTTAGCGAATTTAAAATTATGACTATTTGAATATTATGCTAGGTTAATAAAAATGCCTGTTCTGAGTTAACATGCTGAATGGCGAAGCTCCAAGAACAAAACATTGCAGGTATTTTATGAACTTATGTATTACTGGAACTGAAGATAAGTGAGACATGGCATGCACCTGAGACCCAAGTGCTGATAAGAGTTTGTTCACCTTAATGATAGAAAGTAGTGTGAATGTAAGAATCGTGTTGTAACGCAAGTGACGTCTGTTAGCCAGAGACAATAAAGGAGGTGGCAGAAGATGAGGATGAAGAGGCGTCACCACGACCTGACACTTCGGATATTGAGAGTCTACAAACAATAACAACAACAACAGAGGATGGTATTTCTCCCAGATCACCGAGAACAGACATTCAATGGGAGTTGTCTGTCAAACAGCCAGTTCCTCTCACCGACTCAGCTGTGCTGGCAGAACTTAAACTGGCCGACAAGCAAGCTCGCAGAACTGCCAACTTCATACAGACCATGCGGCGCTCCATCTCTCACTACAATCAGGTATGTTGTCACAGTAGATCAGTACCATGTAACTGGTTGGTCATATTGGGGTTCATGGAGCTTAACGTTGTTCATCTTCTCATCCTTATCTGGGGAACTCAAGCTAAGCAACATTCAAACTCACAACCTTTTGAATGTAAGGCAGACATCCTACCCAGACATTGTTTACAAAACTCTAGCTAACACCCATGAAGTCATTCACTGAATAAAATGAATGTTATAATAGAAAAGATTTTACTGCCTTTTTAAAATGTTTTTAAGTCCTTTATTTGTTTAATATTACCTGAGAATCTATTGTATAATTTTACAGGTTTATTGACTGCTGTGGTCTTAAAAATGTTAGCTCTACAACTTTGAATATGATGTGTATTGTGTTTGTGTCATTTTGTGCCTGTAGCTTATTTGTTTTAGATGGATAACAAACATATGTGCTAAAGACAATATTTTATGTTCTCGGAGTAACAGCCAACAGAACATGTTGTCTATGAGGGTGAGTCAAATATAAACCAGAACTTTAGATTAGTGCTTCTGGTAGTGAACGGAAATAAGTGGGGCCACACTGCTGTGGGCCATGAGCTAGCAAGGGTACACACATCATTATCAAGTTTTTGGCAAAAGAAGGCTCCAAAACTTCGGACATTTTGAGAAGGCTTCAATCACAGTTTGGGGAAGAAACCTTTTCAAAGGTGCAGGAGTGAGGTGTAGTTGGGCCAAGTCTTTCTGCTGAAACTGTCTTTTGGGACATTTGGTAGATTTTCTTTGTGAACGTGGACCATTACTCCTGCCTTTTGTTTGAGACAAAAGCCTAATGCAGCAAATGACACAATCCGAGATGTAACTGTGCTGCAGAGCCACACACTGATGTCTTAACACAGGAAATGCTCTGGAACATGCACCTTACAGTCCAGATTGTCATCGTGACTACGTTTGGGCCACTAAAACAACAACTGGGAGGAAATCAATGACAATGCAGTAGTAGAGGAGTACATGCACGCGTTCCTCTTCTTTCTTCGAGGGCGGCCAATTCGATGGTAAAAATAAGTCAAATTCAGGAAATTATGTAGGAAAATGAGGTTTTTGTTGGTAGAGTCAATACAAATTATAAAAAATAATTCTAATTTATATTTGATTCACCCTGTACTTTGATTATAATGACTTGTAATGCCTACTTGTCAAGTGTCTAGCTCAGAGAATTATTCACCTGATTTTCTTCCTGTTAAGGCTCAGGTGGAATCTCAATGTTTCAACTTTTGATCTAAAAATCTTGAAGATTACAATAGTCCCTTCACCACGAGGGAGTTAAATCATGCACTATCATCTTCGTGAAACTCTGCACCAAGTCCTGATGGAATATACGTCCAAATGTTGCAACATCTCTCTCCTGAAGGTAAGGCCTTCCTGCTCGAGGTCTATAATCGTGTTTGGCCACCATTGTACCTATTTTGAAAGCTGGAAAGGACCGTTTTCTTCCATCCAGCTACCGTCCAATTTCCCTCACCAGTTGCGTTTGCAAGGTGATGGAACGCATGATCAATGGACGGTTGATATGGTGACTGGAAACTCACAACCTACTGACCAACACCCAGTGCGGTTTTCGACGACGTCGTTCAGCAGCTGACCATCTTGTCTCGATTTCGACGCAGATAATGAATGGATTCATGAAGAACTGTCAAACCGTTGGGGTGTTCTTTGACCTCGAAAAGTCTTATGATACGTGTTGGCGGGCAGGAATAATACGTTTCCTATACAACTGGAACATACGTGGACGCCTTCCGTTATTTATTCAGGAGTTTATGAGGGGCCGCGTTTTCCGAGTAAGGGTCAGCTCGGTTTTATCAAATAGTTTTGTTCAAGAGAACGGAGTGCCACAGGGATCGGTACTAAGCGTCACACTGTTTGCTATAGCAATTAATTCTATCTCGAAATGTATTCTCCCAGGAGTATCGTCCTGCTTATTCGTAGACGACTTTGCCATCTATTGTACTTCTCAGCGCACACCTTTTTTGGAACGCCGTCTGCAGCGGTGTTTAGACAACCTCTCAGATTGGAGCTCTAAAAACGGCTTTCGCTTCTCTGCTGAGTAGTCACTCTGCGTGAACTTCTAGCGCCGCAGGAGGCGATTACCACCTTCGCTGCGGTTTGGCACAGTTTTACAACCATTCGCAGACGAGACGAGATTCCTGGGATTGATATTCGATAGAAAACTGTGTTGGTCACCACATATAGCACAGCTGAAAGCGCGCTGTAACCGTTCTCTGAATATTCTACGGATACCAAGTGGCAAATCTTGGGGAGCGGATCAGACAGTCTTGCTGCGACTTTATCGCGCACTGATCCGAGCCAAGTTAGATTACGGATGCATAGTTTATTCTTCGGCAAGACCATCTGTGCTTAGAAGATTAGACACTGTCCATAATCAGGGTATTCGTGTGGCTGTTGGAGCTTTTCCAACCAATCCAGTAGCCAGCCTTTATGCTGAATCGGCAGAACCCCCTCTGCAGTGTAGGCGCTATATCCTGTTAACAAATTATGGCTGTGGACTAAAATGCATGCCTTCGTATCCAACGTTCACTCCTTTTTTTTAACACCGAACTGGACGAACGTTATAGAAACATCTCAATTAGTCCACGGCCCCCTGGTGTTCGCTTCCGAATGCTTCTTCTTAAGCACGATATCGTAATGCCTAGAATGTTTTCCAAGGGGGAAAGGGTACACCCACCTTTGTTACTTACAACATCCCACGTAAACCTCGGGATGACGGCATCTCAAAAGTCTACAATGCCTTTTTCTAGTATCCGTAGATGTTTTTTTTTAGAATTTCTGTCAAACTACAATGCACCGTTGGTGTTGGGTGTGCCTTTGTTTATGATACCGAACAATATACATTCGGTTTTCACAGTGGCACATCTATTTATAGTGCGGAGCTATACGCAATATATCGAGCCATTCTGCACGTTGGCCGTCGAAATTTGAGTGACTGCCTTATATTGAGTGATTCCCTGAGTGCACTTCAGAGCCTTGGTGATCTCTACAACTATCATCCTATCGTGCAGCGTATCCAGGATGCCCTCCACGCTTTATATACTTCCGGGGTTAATTTGGAGTGTGCATGGATTCCTAGTCACATTGGCTTGCCGGGGAATGAACTGACAGATATTGCAGCAAAGACGGCAACCACCGAGCCCAGTACAAACATTTCTTGTATAACATCGGAAGATTTTAAGCTTGTTGTGCGCTGGGCGATACTTTCGTGCTGGCACGAAGAGTGGTCAGCTCTCCGCGGAAACAAGCTTAGAGTAGTGAAGGATCTTCCAACAAACTGCGGGAGGAAGTAATTTTGGCTCGTTTGCGTATCGGCCACTGCAATTTTACACATAGTTTCCTTCTTAAGAGTGAATCTGCTCCATTGTGTCCGCTATGTGGAGAAGATTTGTCTGTCCGTCATGTGTTGCTAGATTGTGTTAATCTAGCACATATTCGGGAATCACTGCAACTGCCGGTCAGTCTTGCAGAAGCCCTGGTGGACGATAGTCGAGCGGTAGCTAAGATTTTTAAATTTTTATCAAAGACACCCTTCAAATTTTGTTGTTTTTATCCTTGTTTTTGTATTAGTTTTCTTCTTCTTCTTCTTCTTCTTAAATCACCAATCTGTGGCTTTTTCTATGACTACTTTTATACATTAAATTTTAGATTAATCTTTCGTTCTTATTTATAATATTTCTTATTGAGCTTTATCTCTGGCTTTTGCCATGATTTGTTTGATAAGGGCGCTGATGACCTTGTAGTTGAGCGCTATTAAACACTAACCATCATCATCATCGTACTTGTAAAATGTGACATGTACCTGTTCACTTGGACAAAATAAATGAAATCAAGAACTTAAGAGGAAGTGATTTATTGTGTGTTGCAGAAGGAGGACATGACTGAAGAAGAACTGGAAGCTCTAGAAAACGAACAGAATGAGCTGATGAAGAAACTGCAGGAGTTTGAGGAGATCACCAAGAGGGTACAGAAGCTGGTTGGTCTGTCTGACACATCGACACAGAATGAACTGTGGGAGAGTTTTATGGACGGGGAACGAAAGGCTCTGGAAGCCATGGGGAAGGGCGACCCTCAGGATGCTGATGGAACAGACCATTCAAAGTTACCTAAACTTTTCTTCTGTGGAATACAAGATGATATGTCGAGGCTGGTCATGTGCGAGAGTCTCAAGAATGAGAAGCCTTTACCAAAGAAAACAGAGAAACCTTATCTTCAACAGCAACAGAGCTGTCCGGTAAGTATACCTGTCAGAAAACAAGGTGGAAAATTTAACTCAACAAAAACTGGATAGGTAGAGTCAGACTGAAATATTCAATGTCATAGTTGGTATTTGAACCACGGATCTCCTGATCTCTAGCTGGTTGCTCTGCCACTGAGCTAGTCGCCCTCTGTGGTATAATGGTTACCATGTTGACTTCATATACCCAAGGTCATGGGTTCAAACCTGGCGGAGGACGATGGATTTTTTCGGGTGTAAAAATCCTTAGTATGGCTTCCTTTGGAAGGGAAGTAAAGCCATTGGTCTCGTGTCATAGATTTATGCCATGTAAAAGAACCTCAAGCCTGGTAGAGAGGCCTCTGAGCAAAATTAAGCTGTCTTTCATGCCCAATTTAGAATGGGACGCTGAGAACCACAGCAGTTAAAGAGTGTCCATAAATAACACGCCATTTACATTTTTGCCACTGAGCTACCATGGCAACATGCCGGCATAGCATTGAATTTCTCAACTGACTTGCATGTTTCCCAGTAAACCACAAGCTGATCTCAAATTATTTTGAGATGATATATCCCAATAGTGACTTACAATGTTGTATGTACTTAAGACCCAGGATTCATAGTATAGCCAACTATTATGGTTAATTGGTATTGGATTAATTGTTTTTTTCACAGAAACCGTGTGTAGGACAAGAGTTGGACAGTTAATAGTTGGCTATACTATGAATTCTGAGTCTTAAGTACTTACAACATGGTAAGTCGCCATTGTGGTTGTCATCTCAAAATAATTTGAGATCATCTTGTGGGTCAGTTAAGAAATCAATGTTATGTCAGCATATTGCTATGGTAGCTCGGTGGCAGAGCAATCGGCCAGAGATTGGGAGATCCGTGGTTCAAATCGCGGCTATGGCATTGAATTTTTCAGTCTGACTCTACCTATCCAAATCCTTCCTACACACCTGCTTATGTGAAAAACCAACGAATCCAAAAACTGGATAGTAACAAAGTATAAGGAGCATTTAAATAGAAACAAGCCTGAGTGTGGAATGTGCAAACTAATGACAGAATGGTGATATTATTGTGTGTGTAACAAGAGTCTGCTGCTACAGGACAAGTATACAAAGCTAGCAGAACCATGCATTGTAACATTAAATAGAGCATCAAAAGAAACACAAAGAGGTTTTGTTTGTTTTCTGACAGTACAGTCACCCGATGAGTCAGGGAACAAGGACAGAAGTGGATATGCCACTGAAGGAAGACTTCAGCCTGGGTCCACTAATTCTCCAGGTTAGTGCTAGAGAACATTAAGGTATCGGGTCACTCCACGCCAAGTCCAACTCAATCTGAACAGGGGTTCAGATGTTTGGCCCAACTACTTCTAGTAACATAAGGAGTACCACGGGTGCTCGGGGTCTGCAACACTCACACCGGAGGAGCTGAAGAGTGGAAGGAATAGGGGGAAAGGACATTCATGGAAGAATGTTCCTTGCAAAGGTCAACACCACATATCATTCAGCTGTTGATGGACTGTCGAGTTGCAGATTGAGCAGGACGCATGTATTGATCATCTGCCAGGTCTGGTGTCACAATCAAAACAACAAAGTCACCTTATGATGGGAGCACATGGAATTTCCTCCGGCATGGGAGAACAGTGAATTTGCAAACCTTGATCAACTTTTGCAAAGCAATCAATGGAAAGAACCAGGCAAGCTGCCGTGAGGTCTCATACTGGGTCCCCTAAAAAAGGCTCTGAAGGGCAAAGATTCACCTCAGACAATGACGCGTAGAACTGTTTCACAATGTAGCCATGTGTCACAGTGGGACAAGTGCCTCAACAGCCAGGGCATAGAGGTGCTCAATGCTCTTTATATAACAAGGGTGCCACTGAAACCATAGCCCTTAATTATTAAAAGCATATGTACACACTAATCTGTTTAAGCTACAACTTTTCACTTTTATCACTTCTGTGTCGCTCAGTTTCTGCACATTACAAAAGAAGCTGCCACAAGCAGATGAGGGTCCAAGTTTTAAGTATTTTAAAACTGAAAACAATAACAAGGGTATCTCGAAAACAGTTTAACTCTACAAAAAAATGTATATGTCATAAATTGTATGTTTTAATCAGATCTACATTTTTTGTGCAGTGAGTGTTTGTCTATCTCTTATGGTTTACCAGTTATGCAAAATTCAGTAAAATTCATTCAGAATAAAAATGTCTTCAAAGGCTATTCCCAGAAAATTCAATATATACATTTTATTTGTCATGTAAATATATTTAATATAAGAGACTTTAATCAAAATTGTTTCAGCCATTTTTAAGAAAATCAAAATTTTCGAAAATTTTTCTATGTAAAGGGTAGTTGGGGGTGGGGGGATTTTCTTGGAAATCTTTGTTGTCGCTACGTTGGAAGATACTGAACATAAATATCAAGGTTGATGTTTAATGGACTTTTGATTTTTTTGCTAACATTTCTCTAAAAATGCTATTTTGTATTCAGGGGGTCTCAAAACATGTATTTCTTCTCTAAGCACTATGTACACTTACAGAAAGTAAAACTTAATAATAATAATAATAGTTGCAAAATACTCAACATAGAGCAAAAGATGCAAACAAGGAAGCTTGAAACTGTTTGATATAAGTAGTCTTTTGACTAAAGGCCCTTTGTCCCTTTACCTAAAAGCTAGGACAGATTTGCTGATAATAACGAAAAGGAGAAACCTGTTTGCTTTCATGATATGTGCTTGCCAAGAACACCCTCTAAGTGAGCATGACACACTAGTGCTCTGTGCACTGCCTAATCTCAAATTGATGTCATTTTTAATGTTAAAGTTTTGCAACTACGACAACACACTTCAGACTAGTTCAAGTATAAGCTATAATGCTGACATTTCAAGACAGCCTGTAGAATGAAACAGCAGTTAACAGAACATACATGTTTATTATAAGTAATATAAAGAGAGCTCTAACTTTATTTAGAGAAAAGTTGTAGCTTATGTTGTATTTAATAATATGACTATTTCATGAACAAAATAACAATATTAGCCTATATGGACACGAACAATAATATTCCGTTTGTCTTGACGTATATTTGATGAGGTCCATATCATAAATCATGAGCTTGTTGCTTAACTGGTTCCTCCCATTCTCTGTTGTTTTCAGTATTCTGTAGCTTATCTTTCCCCAAAATGTTTTGGAATTTCTGCCATTATGTACGGAAATATCACTGCACACTGATATGAGACAAACATTACTTCAGAGAAAAAACAAATGTATGTGGGTGTGATAAATTTAGAAAAACTATTGCACATGGATGTGATACAAAAAATTATTAAAATGCAGAGATGAGCTCCGATTGGTTGGAATTTTACATGCCAATGTGCTGGATTGGCCACTTCCTATGATCATGTATCATGAACAAAATAATCTTAAAAAAATATTACCGCATGTGTAACATTATTTATATGGCAGAATCTCATTTTATATGAAGGGTTTTAATTTTCAGGACCTAATGGTGACCCTGACAGGAAGGTTAAATGAAAGTTACTCCATGCAAGAGAAGTTAGCAACAGAGAATGCAAATCTGGAAGGTTTGAGGTTGGTTATACAAATCTGTGTATGAGTCAATAAATAAGTTACAAAACTGGATAGAGGCAATAATAATCAAAGTAACTACCTGAAATTTATTTTACTTTTTGACATAATCACTCTGTACATTCAGACACTTACCCCAGTCCTTGAAGTTTTTTAGTTGCTGATGCAGCCAACGAATGGGCTCTTGGATTATGGCATCATCAGTTTTAAAGTGTTGGCCAAATGACCTTTTAGGGGCCCAAACAGATGGAAATCACTGGGGGCTAAGTCGGGTGGATGTTCCAACAGCTCCTGTGTCAATCTTGCTGAGGGAGGGTGGGCAATATCATCCAGGAGAATCACTGCCTTTGTTAGGAGACCAGAATGACCTATCAGAGTTCCCACAGTGGACTGATGATGAGGTGGCATGTTTCCATTCCATGGAAGATACAGTTTGTGCCAGGAAGTCAACTGGTGGGGCACAAACTTCATGAAACGTTGACTGCTCATGAAGAGCTACTTCATCTGTCGTCGCATACCTTGCCTTCCCTGACTAGACTTCTGGATCTAATTGTACACTTGTCACCATACATGGGATGCACTTCTTCTGTGGACAGTCCTTTGGCTGACCCAACCTCTATGACAAGCATATGTATGCTGGCAAATGGTATGAGGGAAACACACGCTTGCAACTTGTTTATTGACTCACTCTCACTCCTAAATGTGTGACAAAATGCATTCAATTCACATGACTGTCTCTATCTCTTCTCCAAACAAATTATTCTTACAAAAACTTATGATTTTATCTACATCCAGATAAACATGAACAGAAACAGTCTTATTACTTGCTTCCTTGTTAAGTAGAAGGCAATAAATTAGGTTAAAGTGATAGTCAAATCTTTTAAAAGTTGCTAACTATGTGATTGACATTGAAATTTGGTTCTCTTTCCATGGCCAGAAGTAAAACAGGACAGATATGAAATGGATGAAGACTTCCCATTTGAGAAATATTAAGTACTTTTTTTTCCTCCAGAGTTAACCATTTTTACTTTCTCTACACATACTATGTACATAGTGTACAGAGAAGGTATTGTAATGCACCCAAAAATTTGATACCACGATTTCACCAGAAATACATTTTCAGTAGAATTTAAAAAAAGCATTTTTAGAAAAATGTGTGCGTGTATGCATTCATGTATGTGTGTGTGGGGGGGGGGGGGCAGCATAGCTCTAAAACAAAAAGACCATTAAAAACCAAACTTTGTATTTAGGTTTGGTATCTTCCAAGGATGTGACACAATGATTTAAAAAAAAAAAAAAATCCCCCCCACCCCAAACTACCCTTTACATAGAACTTCTTTTTGAAAATTTTGATTTTCTAAAAAATAGTTCTAACGATTTTGATTAAAATATTGTATATTAAAGACATTTATTTGACAAATAAAATGTATATGTTGAATTTTCTGGGATTATGTTATTGTGAATGATGTAATTTACTACACAAGAAACATAGCTATTGTTCAAGTATACAGAGCTAACCATTTCTAGGATATTCCCTTTCAGTTTTAAAACACTTTATTCTCAAAAGAGAAGCCCTCTCTCTTTTGTTGTTATGAAAAGAGAACTGAATTTCAATGTCAACCAGCTTTTAAAACATTTGACTATCACTTTATCCTAGCGTATTCCCTTATTCCCTAAGAAAAGTTTGTTTGCAGAAAGGTTGAGAGAAATGCTGGATCTGCCCTTGTGTTTGTAACGCATGTTACATGTTTGATTGGCAGGTACAATCTTCAGGAAGAACTGCTTCACAAAGATAATGCACTGGACTTTCTTCAGCGACAGGTTGGGAGTCTTCAAGCAGAAATGAAAATTATAGTTAAAGAGAATATTCTGCTGAACGAGAAGGTAGTGAAACTGTCCCAGGTGAGATATACACACATTACTGTTGGTTAAACACGTACAGGTATACCTGCTGCTGCTGATGTGTGTCTGGTTTTATTTACAGGAGAAACAGAGTCAGGCAGAGGAAGACCACACCAAACACATGGTGAGCTCAACCTCTATTTATTTCACTGCAGTCCTACCAGCACTGTCTTGTTCCATACACCACATTCCTTACCGTTTGTAGAGTACTTTATTTTATTGGCTGATACTGTCACCTTGCAGGTGAGTGTTCTATATGGAACCAATAGAGCATACCTATGCTGGGTTTGTCAACTCATTCGCTAATGTGTATACCAACCTCCCTCAACTGGAAGTGAGGTTAGGTAACGTGTAAGCTACAACCCCTCCTCCTTCCCCAATTAGAATGACGGAGCGGCCAGCAGATATCACAACACATGCCCTATAAATTCCCCACAGATAATCAGAAATTTGTGCTCTGTATTCATCTAATGGCAGTTGGGAAAGCGTAAGCAATAGTTCATGATATTTCCCTTGTGCATGTATATTCATATCATAAACAATCAAATATATTCTCAAATCCATTACAGTACAATAAGTTTGTAAATCTGTTTCTCTCTCTCTCATGCTTGGCATTATTCCGTGACATCTCCCTCACTTGCTGTGGCTGTTTGTTCTCCCGATTCGTCATTGCTATTGAATCCTGGATTGATTATTACCTTTTCCATTAGTACATCTCTATTTCAACATGTTCCTTGAATATTTTTCATCTTGTGAACCAACTTTTTTAAATTGTTATTGATCCAATAGCATTCTATGAAATTCTACTCTTTGTGCCACTATGTCAAAGCATTCTCTCAGTAAACTCTGTTTACCTTTACACTTTTTAAATGTCACTATTTTCCTAAGCGTTTCTTTACATCCAAAGAAATTATTTTCCTTCTTGTAAAAGTTTAATAATTTTTGCAGCATAGAGATTTCTTTTTTAAGCTTGTAATATTGCTGATATTTTCTTCTAAGGACATTGTTTGGTTCCATCTTCTTCAAGCCGGCTGCTGGCCCTCCTTCCCGATCTTGTATGTCGCCGTCTTACTCTAACTGGTAGAAGTGACAACAAGTTCAGTAGCATTTCTGAGCATTGTAAATAACATGCTAGTGAAGTAAACTAGACGTATGTGTCATCTGCGCTGCACTCGTCCTCGCCAATGTTGTACATTCATCAAATACAAATGTTAGTTATGAGTTGAGCTATAGGTCCTTTTTATTTTCCCTAAATTGTGTTTTACATCGAGATGCTGTAGTCTAAACTTATAAGGACATAATAACAAAAGTAAGTTCACTGGTTACCTGTGTACAGCAAAAGTAGAAAATTGTGAATTACCATTCACAATCGATTCACAATAGGGTTGGACATTTGGAAAACATTTATCTAATTCATCACAGATGGAACAAGAATCATTGGCCTCCCTGACAGAAGTTTCCAGTTATTGCCAGTTTTCAAATGACATGTTTCAAGACAAAAAAAAAAGAGCTTTATTTTTGGATGCTCTTTAACTTGTGTGGTTCTCAGCATTACATTCTACATACTGGGTATGAAAGCCTGTTTAACTTTGCTCAGAGATCTATTTATCAGGCTTGAAGTTCTTTTACGTGCCACAAATTATGAAACAGAAATAGGAAGTCATGCTACAGGTTTTTTATACCTGAAAAAATGCATCCTCTGCTGGGTTTGAACCTGTGATCTTAGGAACCAGAGGCTAGCATAGAGAACAATGTTTCAATATTAACTCATTAAACAAAGATACAAAATTATCCAGTGTTGCGATACTGTTTAAGAATGACAACTGCTAATAAAATGTTAAAAAAGAATATTTAGTATACCTATAATATGAATGCAATAAGTCACCCATTAGAAATATTTTGGAAAAGAGTACCTAAAGTTTGTTCTTTTAGGGGGTAGGGCATATTTTCTTCAAATTTTGGTTTGTTTAGAATTTTTCAGAAAAGCTATTACAATGTTAATTAAAGCCCACACTTAAACTTTTCCAGACTATAAAATGCATTTACTATTAAAAGTACCTCTTTATTTCTTTCATAGTTAGATCCGGATTTTTTATTGTTTCATTTACATAGCCCCCTTTAACATGTAAAGTCATATCGAGCGGGGGCTTTGCATTAGAAACAACTCATGTCTAGAATCTTTACATTGGGTTTAAATGTTTTATTTTCCTCAAACACACACACATTCACTCTCACATACTTCCAGACTCTGTGAGGGATAGGGAATGATTCTAGTCCAAAGAAAAATTCCCTGCCCAAGCCAAGAATCGAACCCAGGACCTCTGGGTGAGAAGTCAGCTTGCTGACCAGTGCACCAGAGAGGCAGTCTTGATTACTTTTGTTTTTTCAGGTAACTTTTTATAAAGTTGAGTCCTGTTTATAGATGAAGTTCTTGGTGCAATTAGAGTGTACTAACAATTAACAACAAGGAAATACATGAGAGTTAAGTGTTTATTCTCACACAAGCCGTATGTAGCACAGGAGTCAGACTGAAAAATTGAATGTCATAGCCGGGATTTGAATGACAGATCTCCATCTAGTTGCTCTGACCACTAAGCATTTAACTATAAAGCCCAGGACTTACAGAGTTTGTATGACCTCTCAAAATAATTTGTAGTTTACCTGAAAAACACAAGTCAGTTGGAGAATTTAGTGCTGTGCCAGCATATTGCCACAGTAGCTCGTGGTTAGAGCAACTGTAAGGAAACCAGCAGATCCCGGCTGATTCTACCTCTCCAAGGAAATAACTAGTTTGCTATTTGCAAATGATTTAGCACAAGTGGCAATAGTTAGCACAATTGAAACAATAGATAAGAAATGGAGTCTAACAATTATTAATGTGCGCAAAACAAAATTTATGGTATTTAGAAAAGGTAGCAAGTTAAGAAAAGATGAGAAATGGTATTGGCATGGAAGAGAAATTATTTGGGAGTATGACTGAGGAAAACAGAATGACAATGGCTAAAGGTAAAAAAGCTCTTGTACTTTAATAACACATTGTTTTTATAAAAGAACAAGACTGAGGCAGAAGGCAGATAAAAATTCTGTACTCTAACTGTATTTTGTTTTATTTAAGGAATCACAACTTTCTCAGTTTGAGACCGAAGTGGAAGTGTTACAAAATGAGCTGAATGAAGTTCACAACGATCGAGCTGAAATCAAACAACAAATCAGTTTGCTCCAAGAGTTGCAGCATGTTTGTAGCACTCAGGTGAGAAAATACATCACAACAGAGCTTTTCATCCTCTACCTGCAAAGAGGTGCCACAGGCTTAGTTTTACTTTCTCAGTACATAGGTAGAGAAGCTATTGCATTCTGCCCAAAAATTTCAGTGGAAATACATGTTTTAGTGTCCCCTGTATACAAAAACAAAGTGTGTATGTGTGAGCATGATAACCCAAAAATGTAAAGTTCATTACCAATTAACTTTTAACAATAAATACCAAACTGTGCTTACTTTCTGGACACAGCTCATAGTTACCCATAAGCTATGTTGGTATTACTAATGAGACATGCTCAATCGTACACAGAGTGAGAGAACACTGCTCAAATCCCAGCTGTGGCATCAACTGCTTTTAATAAATACACATAATCAGAGGACAAACGCGAAGGAAAGTATAACATTTTAAATATTTTAATTGACATCTCCCTTTAATGTTATTATGAACAATCCAAAGTAAACACAATAATAAATTAAGTGAGCAACATTGCCAATGAGGAATTGCTCCAAAGCCAAAGCTGGATATTAAAGGCAGCATAAAATGTAATGGGTGCATTCAATAACGTCAACCTGTTCTGCAAACAAACTTTCCTTGCAATAGATTATTCTTCTATCTACTTCATGCTAATCAAAACAAACATTAGCAGAAATTGTCTTATTGCAAAATTCATCCAGAATAAAGACGTCTTCAGAGGCTTTCGTAGAGAATTCAAGACATATATTTTATTTTTCATGTAAATATCTTTGTTATTTAATATTTTAATCAAAATCGTTAAAGCCATTTTTGAGTAAATTAAAATGTTCGAACATCTTTCCATGTAAAGGGTAGTTGGTGTGTTGCATCCTTGGAAGATAATGAACTTAAATACCAAGTTTCATATTTAACAGACTTTTCATTTTTTAACTATGCTGCCCCCCCCCCCCACACACACACACACAGATATGTACAAACATTTGTCTAAAAATGCTATTTTTTGGATTCAGGGGTTCCAAAACATATATTTCCAGTGAAATCTCGGTATTGAATTTTTGGGTACTGTACAATACCTACTACATAGTACGTGTAGAGAAAGTAAAAATGTCAGTTTGTTCCTCTATAGTTGAGTAAGGAAATATTGAGAATTATTTGATTCAGTGTGTGCAGGGAGATGGCAGCACAAGCTTCAGACTCAGTGAACTGCAACAGCAACACAACAAACTGAAGGAAGAGTCTCAGCAGAAAGTAGCAGAGGTATCTGCTCTGCGTGCGCAGCTTGAGAAACAGAAGAATCACACTCAAACAGCCATGGAGAAGCAAGAGAAAGCAGAACAGAGAGTGTATGAACTAGAGGAAAAGGCAAAACTACAAGAAGTGGAAATAGAGAAGGTAAGCAAGCAGGACACAAGAATTTCAGTGTTAGTCTGGCCTTGGTCCCAGGAGGGAGCCGAAGATTCTGGCATGTTCCCTTGGGGCAGTGGACAACACAGGCAGGGCGATATAGTCCCAGCACTGTCTCTCAGATTCTCCAAGTAGTTGACTGCAAGGACAAAGTGGCAGTCTCTCTAGTGACCTTCCTCATGTACAAATCAGCCATGCCACCTGGTCGAGTGGTCAGCGAGCTCACTTCTCACCCACAGTACCCGGCTGGAGTGGGCAATTTTTCTTTAACCACAATTCTTCCCTATCCCCCATACAGTCTGAAAGTATGTATGTGAGAGTAAATATGTGTGTGTTTAAACCTATAAACAACAAGTTGTTTCAAGTTCAAAGCCCCCGATATGACCTTAGATGTTAAAGGGGGCTATATAAATGAAACAAAAAAATGAAAAATACCCTACAGCAACAAAACAGTTCTTCTACACAGTAGTGCCATACACCATGGTTGGTGTTTAAGGCTATACAACTAGCACCTTACAAAACAAACTTAAATAAAAACACCAAAGGTAAATTAACAATATAAAATAGAAATTAAAATTAAAAGAAGAAGGTCAATTAAAAAAAAAACAGTGAATAAAACAGCTGGTGCTAAAAGACACATGAATCAATAATATTTCAAAAAGGAGCAAAAAGGTCACAACACAACTAAAACTTGGTCAACGGGTTAAAATTAATGCAAGAGAAAAGAATTAAAATCATCAAAACCCATGAACATGTACTCCATTAATAGCAATGGTTAAAAAGGAAAACTAAATGCTTATTGGAGATGTGAAATTTGATAGAAAAGTAAAAAGTGTACAGTGTGGTCATCGGCAAACATCTCCACAAAGCGGACAGAAGGAACAGGAAAACTTAACTACGAGCTAAGTGATGAACAGAAGGGCGGCACCACCTTGCAGTCAGTAGTACTGTTGATGCAGCTTGTCAATTGTTTGGTCCATCCATCAACTGATTCCAAAACTCTAAATAGCACACCTTCATTGGTTCAAACCCAGTCCAGACCAACAACCTAACACACTGAAGCCCACGCGTTTCTTTAGTTGAAGGGCCAAGTTGAGTTATTATTTACAGTACATTAATCAAATCTGCCAAAAAGTATTGGGACAATCTAAAAGTATGGCACTCAAGGATTTCTCAACAAGTAAGAAAATAGTCATTACTTCCGTATTAATATTTTATTTTAAATCTACAACAAGTATCAAATCTGCATAAAGTTGCTTACACTCCATTTATTCAAAGTTCGAAAAACTTTCCCTCGGAATCAGAATTTTCCAGAGCTTCAGTTGTATCCTGAATTTCAGCTTCAGTTCACAGAAATCGAGGAAAATGCAGCATTTTAACATTTAAGAACACAAAACATAGCAAACAAATCACCACCTTCAAGGAAAATGACATGACTACCTGAGAGCAATCAATATTACTAAATCTCCTAAATTTTCTAATAGTTGACTAAAGCAAGGACAGATGGCAACTAAACAATAACTGATATATGTTCTTTGCCGTATAGCCCATGGAATTGCATTAAAAGCGTTAGAAATACCTGCCCAAGCTGTTCTCGGGTGTGGGCCGCATGACCATATTGCATGGCCTGAGCTATACTAGCGCTTGGGCTTCAATGTGTTAAAAGTAATTATAATTGTAATTTATTAGCAGCCTATACACTCTTTTCGAGTATCGAGCATTGTCAGTTTACATTGCACAAAATTAACATTAAATAAACTTAGTCTACATCATTTATAAAAATACATTAATATATACAGGATGTTTGGTTTAACAAAGTATTAATATAGTCTACATAAATTATTTTAAGAATTCATTGATATCATACACAGGATTGTTCAGTAAATATGTCTTGAGACATTGTTTAAATTTAACAGCATTTTCATTTTTCACATATGCAGGGAGTCGATTATACATGTGTAATCCTATTATATAGGGATCTTTATTTACAGATTTTACATTGTAGCTGGTATAATGTTTGCATCTAGTATCATGGTTATGTATTTCACTATTTGGTTTTGGTTTCTTCTGGTTAATTAAGTAAGTTACTTTGTATATGTATAGAGATACTACAGTAATAATCTTTTCTCTTTTAAAAACTTCCCTGCATGATTCTCGACACCCCATTTTAAACATAGTTCTGATACATTTCTTTTGTAGCACTAGAACCCTTTGCATATGCATTTTATTACAACCCCCCCATAATTCAATACCATATTGGATATGTGAATAAATTAACCCATAGTATATAAGTTTTAGAACCTCAACATTACAAGTTTTTGCAAATTCCCTCATTAAATACAAACCTTTACTTATTTTTTTACAAAGGTCATCGATATGATTAGTCCAGGACATGAGTCTATCTACATGCATTCCTAAAATTTTGTGAGAATCTGATTCCTGTATTGCAACATTTCCAAAGTTAATATGAAATAATATATCTTTTTTCTTCTTGCTTAACTCAAATTTAATTATATTTGTCTTGTCAGGGTTATTAGTGAGGTTGAGAGATTTAAAAAATGTGTTTATTCTTAGCGATTCATTGGTGGCTAATGATTTCAAGTCAAGATCATTGTTTGCTTTACATATAATAGTGGTGTCATCTGCATAGCTTATAATTTTACAATTAGGTGTCGAATACATATCATTTAAATATAAAATAAAGAATAATGGTCCAAGTACTGAACCTTGGGGTACACCGTATTTAACTATTTCAGCACTTGATTTAAATTTTGTTCTTTTTTATCCTTGTTTGAAACTTATTTCTGTGTATTGTACACGACATTTTAGATACGACGAAATTAATCTATTGGTATCCCCTCTAATACCGTACTTTTCTAAGATTAATAGTAATGTATCGTGTAGGACACAGTCAAATGCCTTAGATAGATCAAAAAATATGCCTACAGTTTTCTTTTTTTCATTTAGATTACTTAAGATGTTGTGAGTAAAGTCTATTACGGCCGTGGTGGTTGATCTTTTAGCCCGAAAGCCATGCTGAAAATCATTTAAAATATCATATTTTTCAAAGAAATTCATAATTCTCTTCAATAGTATTTTTTCGAACAACTTAGCTATTACCGAGGTAAGGGTTATAGGTCTATAGTTTTGCATGTTACTTTTGTCTCCCTTTTTATGTATTGGAATAACAGTACTAATTTTTAAACAATCCGGGAAAAGTCCTAGGTTTAGTGATGTATTTATCAGATGAACCAAGGGGGTGCTCAAAACATGTTTACATCTTTTTAACAACTTGGAGCTAATTCCATCCCACCCAGTGGAATTTTTATTTTTAAATCCATTAATTAATCTTATAACTTCATCTGCCGTAGTATCATACAGATAAAGCGAATTTCCTATACCCTTATTAGTTTTAAAACCTGCAACATCAGGGGTATTTTGATTGCTAGCAACATTTATAAAGTAATCATTAAAACAATTGCATATCTGAAGTGGATTATTTTCTATGCAGTTATTAATGAGTAGATTAATATTTTCTTGCTTTAACTTTTCTTCCCTCATGCTATTAATCATTGACCAAGCTGTTTTTGAATAGTTACTAGTATCAGAAAGCTTTCTTGTCACCTTTTGTGATTTATTGTTTATCAATTCATCCTCATATGCTTTTTTAAATTGTTTGTATTTGATATTGTAGTGCTTGTTGATTTAGCAAGTAGATATAAATCCTTTATTTTTTCCCTCAACCTCAAAGCCTCTCTTGAAATCCTTACTTTTGTTCCCATATTTTGTTTACTATAAGGCAGCATAGCTCAATATAGAATTTCATAAAATTTATTCCATTTGTATTTTTAATGTTATCAAATCTTGCCATGTTTCATTAACCAAACAAGTATGTAGTTTTAAAATATAAGCCTCAGTAAATTCTCTAAGGGATATAATTTCAGTTAGGTCAGGTTTCTTAAGTGTACAGTTATTTATATCTAAAAATTGAGCATGATGATCAAATAGGTGATTGACCATATTCCCAGCAACATAATCAATTACAGAATTTGAATTTATAGTTTCCCTAGTAGCATCTAGCTTAACACTTTTTAAATTAAATGAATAGAACATATCCTGCAACTTTAGATATGATCAGCATATATATTCAAGTCACCCATTATTATTATTTTACAGCCATATTTTAAACAATACCCTAATACTCTATACATACATTCAATAAATGTATTTACTTTAGCATGTGGAGATCTATAAATAGCAAGAATTTTAACCTCTTCATTATTCAGTTTGGTTTGGGGCCCGTACTATCTCACATACCATTTCAATATTAAAATCTTGTATTTTTACTAGTGGAGTAACATTGTGTATATTTTTTGCCACTCCACCACCCTTATGTTCTTTTCTACTAAATATATCAATAATAGAATAGTTATCAATTTTACATACAAATTCTTGGGTTTTTTTTTTTGGACCGTGCTCTGAGATCGCAACTATGTCAGCATCTACTTCATTAATGAAACTAGCAAAAGATTCCTTTTTATTAGATAAGTAATGTATATTCTGATGTATACACCTAATAGAGGTTTTAGGTTGTGGATGCGCAATTATTTCCCTGCTTACGATTACCCATGCCAGTATATTTATTAGCTAATAAAGCAACTCCTTTTTTTACTTTCTCTATACGTACTATGTACACAGTGTATAAAGAAGCTATTGTAATGCACCCAACAATTCAGTACTGAGATTTCACTGGAAATGTATGTTTTGAGAACCCCTGAATACAAAAAAAACTTTAGAAACATGTACTTATCTGTGTGTGTCTGAAGGCAGCATAGCTCAAAAACAAAAAGTCTGTTAAAAAACAAACTTGATATTTAAGTTCAGAATTTTCCAGGGATATAACAATGAAGATTTTCAAGAAAATCTCCCCACCCCCAACTACCCTTTACATGGGAAAAATTTAAAAAATGTTGATTTCCTCAAAAATGGCTCTAACAATTTTTATCTGCATATCTACATGACAAATAAAATGTATATCTTGAGTTTTCTGGGAATAGCCTCTGAAGAGTACTTTATTCTGGATGATTTTTTTTTTTAATTTAACATAAGAGTTAGACACAAACTTACTAAACATAAAATGTAGATCTGCTTAAAGCACACAATTTATGTCATATACAGTTTTCCCTGGAGCTAACTGTTTTTGAGATATTCCTTGTTATTGGTTTCAGTTTTAAAATACTTTCCTCATAGGGGAACTTGTCAACTCTTGGCAATGCAAAGAAACAGATTTCAATCGCATAGCAACCAGCTTTAAAACATTTGACTATCACTTTATCCTAGTGTATTCCCTTCTACTTATAAAGAAGTAAGTAATAAGACAATTTCTTGATTAGCAAGAACAGTTTATGTATGGAACTCGTTACAGTTGATGGAGGTGAAGGAGCAGCTGATAGAGCAAGAGACGCAGGTGAACATTGCCAAGCAGAGACTGAGAGAGGCGCAGGATGAGCTGGAGGAGTTGAGAGTGACAAACCAAGACCAGGGCTACCAACTGGACGAGTACCGCAACAAGGTGAGTATCGCTGTGTGTGTCCCAGTTACACAAGGTAAAGTCCACAGTGGGCTAATGTTGTGATTGCTGCTTGCAGTATCTTCAGGCACAGCAACATGTAGAGGAGCAGCGCAGACAGATCGAGGTCATGGAGATGGACAACACTCGCGTCGGAGAACAGATCACCACCGAGATTCAAAGGATAAAGGTAACAATCTCATCTTTAGCAAAAGAAATCCATGTGTGTATGAGAGGGGGAGGGAGGAGAGTGAGAATGAATGATAAGTGACAGAGAATCAGAGTGAGTCAGAAAGAGCATGAGTGATGAATGAAAAGTTTGTGAATAGAATAACTCAAAGCATTGAGTGAGTGAATGCGTGAGTGAGATATTCAATAACTGATTGAGTGACTGGCTGCATGACTGAATGACTGATTGAATGACTATTGTGACACTAAATGACTGATTTTTTGAGTGATTAACTGATTGAGTGATTGTGTGGCATGGCTCAAAATTGTTTAAATGAATAAAAAAAATCATACGTCTTATTTAGATTCAGCAACTTTTAAGGATGCAAACCATAGATTTTCTCAAAATCTTCAAGCAAATTGAGCAAATTTAAAGGTTGTAAGAACTGTCTGGTTCCAGAACCAGTTCCAAGAGAAATTGCAAGAACTGGCACCACTGCCAGAGATCCTGAAGGCTACGCAGATGAAGTTACAGGAATCACAACAGGCCAGGATATTGGCTGAACACAATCTGGAGGAGACTGCTCGTGAGCTTGAAGATGCCAAGGACCGGGTTAGTACTGCTGCTTCTCAAAAAGTATCCAACACAACCAAGTGTTTCCAGGTCCTAACAAATGCTGAAAAGGTTCAGTATATATCCCCCTCCATTCATTCCATCACCTTTCCTTTCATCCATTTCACTGTCGTTTCATATCACCTTCCTCACTCTCATATATAGCATTCTTCTTCTCAACAGACATCTAACCCCAGCCACTAGCTTGTAAGCCCAGCAAAAGAATTAGAACTTATTATAATTAAATATAGTGAATCATCAGTATAAAATACTTGATTCTTTTGAAAGTACTTAAACAAAATAAATGCACAAAAAGAATAAGAATTATAAATTATTAATAAACTAGAAATTTAAAACCAGACCCATTAGATTATATACAAAACAAGAGTCATTATAATAAATACTCTTCAGTGCTATTCTTTTTTCTCATGGTCAAGTGAAGAAAGCAATTTCCAGTCATACACTCATCTACCTATACTTTTTATTTTCTCCAGTGCATATGTACAATTGTATTCAACCCAAATATTTGATGTCGAGATTTCACCAAAAATATTTGTTTGAGGTCCCCTGAGTCCAAAAAAAAGCAGGTTTAGAAAAAGGTCCATGTGTGTGACTTTGGACAGCATAGCTCAAAAATGAAAAAGTCTTTAAATAACAAACTTGGTATTTAAGTTTAGTATCTTCAAACGATGTGATATAAAGATTTTTAAGAAAATCTCCCTGCCTGAAACTACCCTTGGCATTAAAAAATTATTGAAAATGTTTTTCTCAAAAATGACTAATGATTTTGATTAAAATGCCATATATTAAAGATATTTATATTACAAATAAAATGTATATCTTGACTTTTCTGGTAATGGCCTCAGAAGACCTCTTCATTCTGAATGAATTTTGCATAACTGGCAAACTTTAAAAGATACACAAAAACTTACCAACACAAAAAATGTAGACTTTGTTGTAACACTTTTTTTTGTTGTTGGTGGTGTTGACCACTCCTGTTTCTTTTGTTTTAATCCTGGCTATGCAATGAAAACCGAAATTCAGTCACATAGCCACCAGTTTTTAAAACATTTGACTAACACTTTATCCTAGTGTATTCCCTTCTACTTACAAGGGAGTCGCCCTCCAAGCTGTAATGGTTATCATATACCCAAGGTCGCAGGTTCAAACCTGGCGGAGGACAATGGATTTTTTTGGGTGTAAAAATCCTTAGCATGGCTTCCTTTGGAAGGGAAGTACAGTCATTGGTCCCGTGTCATAAATTTACGGCATGTAAAAGAACCTCAAGCCTGATAGAGAGGCCTCTGAGCAAAATTAAGCAGTCTTTCATGCCCAGTATAGAATTGGACACTGAGAACCACAGCAGTTAAAGAGCATCCATAAATAGCACGCCATTTCAATTTTTTTATACTTACAAGGAAGCAAGTAATAACACAATTTCTGTTAATGTTTATCTTGATTAGCTTGATATGGGTCAAAAGAGTCATGTGACTGGTATACATATTTTTTGTTTGCTTCTTTCTAACAAAACCTTGTTATGACAAATAGATTACTGCTGCTTTTATGTTATATTATGAAATACTGTCGCATTTGTAAGTATTTTGTTGTTTTACTGCCAATTCCTTGAAACATTTTAATAGAATTCTTCACTGTAAGAATTTCAGTTGTGAGATTGTGTTATACGAGGGCTAACCAATCCAGACGATTTGACATAACTAACAATAACGAAAGTTATCAACACAAAACTGTATTTACAAAGTTACACTACCTTACTCTATTTCTCAACATTGCTATCAAGGTACTTATTGTCACGTGGTACACATGTTTTACTCTTCCACCGCTAAAGACCTGAGCTCTTCATGGCTGGCAAATCTTTTCCATTATATGATGTCCAAAGTGAAACACCGGTTTTTCTCAATTGTTTTATCAACATTTGCTTTCAACTCCTCCATAATGATTGATGATCTGACACTCCGGTCTTTATCATACATACTGGTTCTTCCTTAATTACTTGTAAATTATATGCCATTTCTTTACTGAAGATTTGTTCATTGCATTAACACAATACACTTGTGTTATTTGCTTATAAAATTTGATTGGCCAAACATTTTGTACGTTCAAAAAAACAAATAAGTTCTTTGGCGGTAGAAAAGTATAACATGGGCATTAAAAAACTGGCACCATGTGATATTAAATGTCTTAACAGAACGGAGAAATAGCGTAAGATAAGGTATGTTTGTAATTTATGTGTCACTTGCTGGATGGCTGTCGTATTTGAGAAAGTGATAATTCTGTTGATTGCAGATAAATTCACTTGAGAAACAAATGGAAAAAGAGCAAAGTTCTCTGCTGGCAACTAACGAAGAGATGCAGACAAGAATCTCTGCCTTGGAAAACAAATGTTCCCAACTCAAAGAGGACCACACAAAACTCAAGTAAGTGCTAGAGGCAGAACGTCTCAAAGTAATCAACATTTTTTACTTTCTCTATACATACTATGTACATAGTGTATATTGCATTGTACCCAAAAATTACATACCGAGATTTCACCAGAAATATGTTTTGGGAACCCTGAATCCAAAAAAAGCACTTTTAGCATGCACATGTGTGCATCTGTGTGTGTAGCATAGCATTTGGTTAAATACCAAACTTAATATTTAAGTTCAGTATCTTCCAAGGATGCAACACGAAGATTTTAAAGAAAATCTCCCCATGCCCAACTACCCTTTACATGGTGCATTTTTCAAAAATGTTGATTTTCTCAAAAATGGCTCTAATGATTTTAATTAAAATACTGTATATTAAACATATTTACATCACAAATAAAATGGATATGCTGAATTTTCTGGGAATAGCCTCTGAAGACTTGTTTGATCTGGATGAATTTTGCCAAAAGCGATAGACACAATCTTACTTCACCAAAAATGTGGATTTTTGTTAAAATGCACAATTTATTTCATACATGTTTTTCCTGTAGAGTTGAGCATTTTCATGATATCCCTTGTTATTGGTTTTGTTTTAAGCCACTTTTAACTTTTCTCGAACGAAGTATGCAAAGCGAAAAGAACCTTAAATGTTTCACATAGCTAGCACATTTTAAAATATTTGACTATCACTTTATCCTTATTTGCCTTCTACTTACAAGGAAGCAAGTAATAAGACCATTTCTGTTAATGTTTATCTTGATTAGTATGCAGTAGATAGAAGGATATGTTTTCGTAAGAATAGTTTGCATTTGGAACAGCTAGAGAAAGTTATGTGAATGGAACATATAAGATCTTTTATGTAATTATTGCTATAAGTTGTTTTTTTATAAATTCCAGAATTGCATTCATTGTTATTTTTTTTATTATTCTTAAGTGTAGAAAAGAAGGATAGCCATCATTTTGAATTTTATAGTTTTGTCTTGTATTGGTTGGTGTGACAGGGCGACTGCTGCACTGAGCGAGGAGAATGCTGCTCTCAGTGAGAAGCGTCTGGACGAGAAGTCTCATGAAGTTGCCCAACTCACTGCACAGGTAGAAACATTGAAAGAGGAGTCAGCACGCCATGTGGCTCGTACTAAAGAACGTGCCGACAGTATGCGCCGCTCCCTACAGAGTCACATTTCAGAGTTGGAACGTCAACTGGCTCAGAGTCGTGCCCTTACTAGCGCAGCTCAGAAAGAAAGGGATGAGGTATGTTGTTGTAGGAGGTGACATGTGAGTATCTGGGTATCCATTATATTATCATACGAGGCTCAATATAATATAAATGGTAATTTTGTTAAAAACATATACACAAGTGACTTCATCAGCATTTCTCAACATAGCATCCTTCACACTCTACACATTTTTGTAGCTTGAACATTCCTTCTTCAAAAAAATTTTGAGGGCATGTCGCCAACCAATTGCACACATGCTCCTCGATGTCCTGTTGTTTTCGAAATGTTTCCCTCCAAGCTATTCTTTCATGGGTGCAAACAAAAAAAATAGTCTGGGGGGGGGGCAAGTCTGGAATATAGGGAGGGTGTTCCCAGTGCATGTCTGCCATTGTGCCCATTGTCAAATTGTGTTGGAGAAGGATGGGCATACAACGTCTTTTGCTTTTACAGACCTTAACAATTGGCAATAGTGAGCTGCAGTCAGTGTACGTTGATCATGAAGGAAATCAATCAGCAAAACTCCTCAGTAGTCGAAATCTGTGAGACTTGACCTTGGGGCATTCATTTTCCACAAATTCTCGGCCATCCTTAAATTGTCTGGCCCAAGTAAACACTCGATTCTGCAACAGTGTAGTGTCCCCAAACTGTGCCCTTAAACGAGTTAAAATCTCCCAAGGTTTAACTCCTTCCTTGGTTAAAAACTTGATAATAATGCATTGTGCAACAGACGAAGGGACTTCTTGCTTGCTCGTGGCTGTACTGACCCCAGAACCTAACAAAGCTAGTTCCCCCTCCCTAAAACACCGACCTTCAACCCTCCACTCTGAACTGCTTCCTCCGTAACACCCTCATACTATCTTCTTCCTTACTGTTGTATTGATATTTTGGGTTAACTGTGATAAAGAAAATACAAGTGTAATTTCTTAGATTTTCTAAGGACTTATTGAACACCCCTTATATCTGGAGATGTTAAGGACCCCAACTGTGCCTTGTGTCTTTAGCTTCACCCATCCCTCCAGAAGTGAAATAGGTGACTGTGATTCTTACTGATAACTATAACCTGTACTGACAAAATAAAGAACTGGTTTTGTGTGGTACAGGTGCGCCAGCGGATGCAGTCTCAGATAAACATGCTGAGTGAAAACTTCCATGAGGCCCAGATGCATATTCTGAACTTACAGTCGCACGTGACCTTCCTCAAGACAACGTACAACAATATGTTCAGTACCGACCAGCTGTCACTTGGAGATGTGGACCTGGAGTCCTGTGAATATCAGCTTTAACAATATTCTGTACCTTTCAAAAATACTAAATTGTTCCTGTGTGTGTGTAACATTCTCATGTATGTGAATAAAATGTGCCATGTCTACATTTACAGCTGTACACATTACCAGGCTGGTTCAACAAGTACCCTTGTTTCATATAGATGGTGTTGCTGTCACTTGATACTAGTTCATATGTTACTTTAGATTTGGTAGGCAATTCAGTTAGTTGTTTAAAGTGGATTCATTTTTACTTTCTCTACACGTGCTATGCACATCGTATTCAGAGATAGTATTGTATTGCATCCAGAAATTCAATACCGAGATTTCACCAGAAATACACATTTTAGGATCTTCTGTATCCAGAAAAAGCATTTTTAGGAAAATCTCTGCACATGTGTGCATATGTCTTTGTGTGTCTATATGTCTGTGAAAACGACAACTCAAAAACAAAAGTTTGGTAGAAGGGAAATAAGGGAATACACTAGGATAAAGTGATAGTCAAATATTTTAGAATGTGGTTGCTATAGGATTGAAATCCGTTTCTTTGCATGGTCAGGAGTTGACAAATTCCCATATGAGAAAAGTATTTTAAAACTGAAACCAATAACAAGGAATACCCAAAAAATGGTCAAGTCAAGGTAAAAAATGTATTTGTCATAAATTGTGTGTTTTAACAACATCTATATTTTTTGTGTGTCTTATCTCTTATGGTTTATTCGTTATGCAAAATTCAAAAAAATGCATCCAGAATAAAGATGTCTTCAGAGGCTATACCCAGAAAATTCAATACATACATTTTATTTGTCAGGTAAATATATTAGATATAAGAGCTTTTAATCCAAATCATTAGAGCCATTTTTGAGAAAATCATAATTTTCAAAATTGTTTTCCATGTAAAGGGTAGTTGGGGGTGGGGGAATTTTCTTGAAAATCTTTGTATCAAATCCTTGGGAAATACCTGATTTTGGTATTTAACAGACTTTTCGTTTTTGAGCTATGCTGTCCACAGACACATACACACATATGTACCTTTTTCTAAAAATGCTTTTTTTGGGATTCAGTGAATCCCAAAACACGTGTTTCTGTTGAAATGTCTGTATCAAATTTTTGGGTACAATACAATACTTTCTCTATATTGTACGTGTAGAGAAAGTAATAGTTGATGTGGGACAAATGTGGACTGTAGGGCGGGTGTTCTAAGCACGTTGTTACAATGCGTCCCTTGTCAAATTTGCAGTGCAAGGCTTAACATTGTCTTGGAGAAGGATGAAATCTCTTGCTGACCTCAACAATTGGCAATAACAAGCAGTATTCACTATATGTCGGTCATGAAAACTGCAGTGTAGGAAAAACAGGAGTTTTCTGGCTGAGAGGCCTTCAGCTCATCTGTGAGACTTGACCTTGAGAGCTAAGCATCACCTTTGTTTTGACTGCTCAGGTAAATATTTGATCCTGTGACAAACTGTTACTTTAAACCAGTTAAAATCCCTGAGGGTTTAACTCTTATGATAAGAGGTGAAGGAATGTCTTCTTCTCTCATGGCACCTAACACATCATCTCGGTCACTTTACCGTGCACCACTCTGGCTCAACTACTCTTTATATTTTGAATCATCCTTGTACTAGAAACACCCTTCGTAGAAGATTTTTGCTGGTCATTAACAGTTGTTAAATCTTTTGTAAATATTTCTTGCCTTGTGTAACAAAGTTTTCTCTCAACAAATGGAACCCAAGCCCGAGTATAGCTCAGGCCGTGCGAAATGTTCATGAGACCCGTGCCCGAGAATAGCTCAGGCACTTATTTCTAACACTTTTAATGCAATTCCACGACCTTAACTCGGTCTTGGGCTATGCGGCAAAGAACATGCATCAGTTATCGTTTAGCTGTCTGATTTGTACTACCATCTGTCCTTGCTTTAGTCAACTATCAGGAAATTTAGGAGAGTTAGTAATATTGGTTGCTCTCGGGTAGTCACGCCATTTTCCTTGAAGGTGGTGATCTGCTTGTTACGTTTTGTGTTTATAAATGTTAAAATGCTGCATTTTCCTTGACTTCTATGAACTGAAGCTGAAATACAGTATACAAATTAAGTTCTGAAAAATTCTGATTCCGAGGGAGAGTTTTTCAAACTTTCAATAAATGGAGTGTAAGCAGCTTTACACAGATTTTTTCAAACTCATATTTGATACTTGTTGAAAATTTAAAATAAAATATTAATACGGAAGTTACAACTATTTTCTAACTTGTTCAGAAATCCTTGAATACCACGCTTTTAGATTGTATCAATACTTTTTGGTAGATTTGATTGATGTACTGTAAATAATAACTCAAAGTAGCTGTAAAAACCATGGATTTCTTGGCCCTTCAACTAAAACGCCCTTGGCTTCAATGTGTTAAATCACTTTTCAAACCTTCAGTGTCACTTCAGTTCATGAGCGAAAACAATTTGTATGAACAATTATTGTCTTTGTGTCTTGGTCTTACAGTCTTTCAATAATGACCATGGGTTTAAATATCAGACTTGCTATTTAAGTTGAGTACCTTCCAAGGATGCAACACAAAGATTTTCAAGAAAGTCCCCCCACCCCCAATTACCCTTCACATGGAACTTTTTTGAAAATTTTGATGGCTCTAACAATTTTGATTAAACTGGCATATGTTTAAGATATTTTCATGACAAAAGAAACATATATTTAGAATTTTGTAGGAATAGCCTCTGAAGACCTCTTCATTCTGGATGACTTTTGTATAACTGTAAACCGTAAGAGATAGACAAAAACTTAGTATACAAAAAATGTAGAGCTCATTAAAACATACAATTTATGTTATATAGTTGTTTTGTAGATCTTCCATTTCAGAGATATTCCCTGTTATTGCTTTCACTTTCAAAATGCTTAATTAACTTAAGCAGAAAGCCCTCATTCATTTCATCTATCTTTTGTTTTACTCCTGGTCATGGGAAGAGAATGAAACTTGTGACAATCACACAGCAACAGCTATTAAAGGGTTTGACGTTATTTTAGCCTAGCGTATTCTCTTATTTCTCTTCTAGTTGTAACTAAGTAGTAACACTATTTCTGATTGTCTTATGATGATGTAAATAAAAGAATGGTGTTTTCTAAGAATAGTTTGTTTGCAGAACACATAGAGAAAGTCATGTGAATAGAACACGTCAGATTTTTTAGTTATGCTTTCCACAGACCCACACATACATGTACACCTGTTTCTACAATTTTATTTAGAGGCCTGAAAACACATAGGTATTTTCGGTAAAACCACCGTATCGAATTATTGGTGGAATGCATCACTTCTTGTTCTTGAAGTATGTAGCAGGAAAAGTAATTTATACCTACATGATTGCATCTAACACAGATGATATGCAATAATAAAACATTGTAAGTACCTAAACTCGAAAAATAAACATAAGAACGATTCATAATTTGAACCTACCTCGGGTGTTGCTCCTGGCATCCCAAAACGACTGCGAAACTCATTTAAGAACATTGGGGTAACGTTTTCTCGAATTAACTACAGGAATTGCCTCTTGCCATTTTAACGGAACGTCCATAACGTTGACATTCACAAATAGAATAACTTCAACAAGTCATTTTCCGTTTACAAAATCTGCAACCAGAAATCGCAATTCCTTCCCTATCTACTATAAACATATTTCCGTTTCACCGCAAGGATTTAAGTAAAGCTGATTCGAAGTATAAAAGAGGCCCGGAAAACAAACTACGAAACTCCCGCTTCCGCTTGCAATGGGCACGTTCAACAAAGAGTCAAGGCGTTAAAGCGCTGCTACATAGAATTGTAAATAGGATAGAGAGCAAACAATGATGCGAAGTACAATACTGGGGGGGGGGAGGGGTATTTAAACTACGGGCTTGTGAATAGAGCGAAGCGGTATTACGTGGGATTTAAATAGAGTTCATTGCAAAATTATCAACAAAATTATTATTAAATCAGTATATACATAAAACTCACAGATTAAAGTAATACAAGGTTTGATGAAAGAGGTAACCGTAAATGTATTGCGTTTATTTCCAAACTGAGTGTTTTGCTTATGTTTAATTTACGTTTGTAATAATTTAACCATTTGTACAGTCAGACTGTTAATTCGTAACGCCATCTATCATTCTCTGCTCCAGTTCATGTGTCCAATCCCCACAATATTGATGACCATTCCATATAAGGAATTTTATGTAAGTTTAAGATTATGCGGGGGCGATTCTTTGGATTCTAGCTGGGTCCAAATATAAGGTAGCTTGCAACATTTTCCTACAAAACAGTGACATATAATCTTAGTATTTAACAAATTACTTTGACGTTTGCAGTTGTTCTTCAACTGGACTTGAGAATGTTGAAAATAGAAACATCTCCAGATTAAAAATCCTCTAGATTGCAGAGGCTTTTAGTTTTCTTGGGATCAATGGGATTTTAACTTCGCAGATGCCTCGGTTACGCCCTCTCCACGCTCGAAGGCCGTGACAGCTCCACTCCTTTGCTTCTAAAAACAGCCATCGACTGTGCTTTGCGGCTTAGGGCTTGGAACGTTTATAACATACCAGTAAGAAAGTATAAAATGGGTCGAATGGCAGAATAATAAAAGTACTAAATCCGGATCGCATGTGAAAATAAATAAAATAGGTGCTGCTTATTAGCACTTGGAATGTGCATCTCTTTAACTTTCTCAAGAATATGTACTTAAATTTATTTTTAAGGTATTCTGTTTTCAAATCTAAACAGTAACCGCGTGTTTACTTACACACGCGCAACAATCAGCTAACCACTCACACATGTACGACGATTACGGTCACAAGACAGATTGCAGTATAAGGGGGATTATTGCTTTTCTGTTCTGAATCAGGCGCAATACTGCGCTTTAAATCGCACCACAATTTAAATTAGAATGAATCCATACGGTAGATGGGACTGAAACATACCGGGTGTGTTCTCAGCCTGTGCCGTAAACATCGGCCGAAACGACTGCACCGCTCTCGAAGCGCGTTGATCTTCTGGTGAAGGTTCCAGGTTCAAATACTGCCACTTGAAGGTACTTTTTATGTTTAATAAAATTAACGAGAACTGATAGTTTGGCATGAAAGTGTCGTTTCACTTAGGTAATTAGTTTAATTATGTGAATTTCTTGCATAACACATTAGTACTTTTGCTTTCTCTACACGTACTAGTGTATAGAGAAGGTATTGCACTTCACCCAAAAATTATACCGAGATTTCACCGGAAATATATGTTTTAGGGTCCCCTGTATACAAAAAAAGCATTTTCAGAAAAAGGTCCGTGTGTGTGTCTTTGAACACAATAACCCAAAAACGAAAAGTCGGTAAAATACCAAACTTAGTATTTAATTTTAGTATCTTCCAGGGATGTGACACAAAGATTTTGAGGAAAATCTCCCCGCCCCAAACTACCCTTTACATGTAACTTTTTTCGAAAAATTTTATTTTCTCAAAAATGACTAAACAATTTTGATTGAAATATCGTATATTAATTATATTTACCTGACAAATAAAATGTATATCTTGAATTTTCTGGGAATAGCCTCTGAAGAGTGCTTTATTCTGGATCAATTTTACGGAATTTTGCATAACTGCTAAACCGTAAGAGATGGACAAAAATGTAGAGCACGCTAAAACACACAATTTATGTTATTTACATTTTTTTCGTGGAGTTGGCCGTATTTTAGTTATTCCTTGTCTTTGATTTCACCTTTAAAAAACTTATACTTTTCGCATACAGGAATTTGTCAACTCCTGTCCATACAAACAAAGGAACTTCAGTCACATAGCAACCAGCTTTTGACTATCACTTTAGCCTATGGTACTCCCTTTTTTTCGCTTCTACTTACAAGGAAGCAAGTAATAAGACTATTTCTGCTAATTATTTCTCGATTAGCATGAAGTAAATAGAAGCATAAGCTTTTTAACAATAATTTGTTGCAGAGATGTAGAGAGAGTCATGTGAATGGAACACATCAGATTTTTAGAGTATGCTTTAATCAACATTACAAATAAATGCATATAACGTTTTAATTATAAACATATTGCATTATTAAATAATATTTTACTATTTAAAGCTATTGTTTCATATAAAAGAAAGCCAAGAAATTGTTCTGAGAGTTTACAAAATACAAACTAGATAACGTTTGCAAGTCCATATTATGATCATTGTGAACCAATGTTCTCTGTGGAAACGACTTTTGGCGTATCTCCGTTGCATTCTGCTGCGCTTCTCCACACCTATAGCAGATACTCTCTATTCCAAAACTTTGTTCCACAGTGAGCACGAACAGTTGGAACTTGGTGTCTATAGACAACTCCACTTTCTAGTGCATTCGGAAGGAAATCATAATTTGCTAGAACGTTCTCCAATCACGAACAGAAATGAATAAAAAATACTCAGTATTGGCAGGCGTGGTTTGAACTTGCGATCTTACCGAGCACCGTCGTAGCTCTAACCAGCAGACTGGTACATAGTCACCCTCCATTGTATGCCAAGCTAGTCTCAAGGTCCCGGGATCAAACCAGACGGAGGACAATGCATCTTTTTCGGACGTAAAAATCATTAGCACGGCTTCCTTCGGAAAGGAAATAAAGCCGGTGGTCCCGTGTCGTAGATTTACGGTACGTAAAAGAACCTCAAGCCTGATAAAGAGGCCTCTGAGCAAATTTAAATAGTCTTTCAAGCCCAATATAGAATGGGACGCTGAGAACCACAGTAGTTAAAACTCCATTTCATTTGAGCAGGCTTGTGTCAGCACCTGGGTTGCCTAGTTACCAATCCGCAGGCTGAGAAGACTCACCGGTATGTCCGCGATGAATTACTCCACATGGAATTTGGCGCACTTAGAAAGAACCAATAGCAAAACACCAAATTTCTCTTACATCTCTACATTCTCCGCCCTCTGAAAAATCGTGCCTTTCCGCTAACAGAATTTTCCAAGGGCGAGGATACCTGGACGGAATATAGTCCGAAATACTCTTATTTATCGGGAGGGCGCCCACGAGAGTGTCCCATACCAGCCGCCACTGTAAATAACATTCTTTTCGTAACTCTGTAATCAAGAAAGTGGTTTCATGGAAATATCAATGCAATGATACTCACGAGCCTAAGGTAGTTTGATTTCCCTAACATTCGTAGGTATTCTCACTATAGGGGAAACCCCAAAAAGAAAGGGAAAAAAAAAGTTATACGTTTACACACCAACCGAGATTGAAACCATGAAACTTGGAACCCCTTGGGAGGCAGTGTACCCAACATCGTGAAGATTAGCTTTGTCAATATACTGCTGCCCATACACGTGACACTGGTTTCAGAGGGTTTTGACACCTTATTCCCGATTTCGAAAAACATAATCCACAAAATTGAATACTTCTAGATAATGGTGCTCTAGAGCACTCGCTGAGGAGTGAAGATATAATGCGGCTTGTTTTGGATTAGACACGATACAGATTTAATTTGTTTACAACCAAGGCATCTCACTTTTCTCGCATTGTCATTTTGTAAGAAATTCCTCGGAGGTTAGCGGAAGTCCATTGCGGTTCGCAGATATAAAAGTTTTGTGGTATACACGGTATCCATTCAGGCTTATCAATGGTGCCTCTTGTCTGATACAAGTAAAATCTGTTCCAAATAGAGCAAAACGAAAGTGTAAAACTAATTCCATTTATCTGGAGTAGATGAATTTCGAAATGAGACCGGAAGCAAAACGTGCAATAATGCGAAGAAATAAAAGAAGCTCGTCAGTTCGATTTTTCAATGCCGTAAGTTCACACAACAATCCCGTAACTAAATTGCAAGCACAGCTCCTGCCTTTGACATATTTATACCTGTGAAGTTTATCGGTAACTTCCGACAAATTCAAAATTTTCTACATGTTAGACAAACAATAAAATAACGCCATGAGCAATTCAGTATGAATAAGCGCAAGTGAAAATATTCGAGCGAAGAAATAAGAAACAGGATATTTTGCATTTTGGAAGCAAATGCTGTTATTTTCTATAATCTTCATAAGTTTCTTTCTTGTTTCGTCCATACTAATTACCTTGGGTAAGTAAATTCATTTTGTGTGTTTATATTCTAACCTGTTATCAAAATAAGGCTTGAATGGCGATTTTGAAAAGTTTGACAGAGAACTTACCAGAAGAAAATGATTTTGAAAATGAAGATTCTTACATTCAGAGATACTTAACATTTGTCTAAAAAAACCAAATCAACAAGTTTTCTCTCTTGTTTAGAATAAAAAAAAAAAAAAAAAAAAATTGTCTTAGGTCGAAGATATAGCAGTCCGTCTGAACATAAGTTTACTGTTTACTAATGTTTTGGGACTTTGCAGATTGTCCTGCAAAATACGAGTTAGTGCGATACCTGCTATGTACGATATAGCTGATAAGCGTATAATTATAAATCGAGTTTCCAATGTCAGAATATTCAAATAATTTGTATGTGTAGGAATTCATTTGCAAAGGCCGTAACTTAATAAACTTTCTTTTATGATTAGCCAAATTGTGTACCAGATACCAGGATATTCTGCCTCGGAGTTTCGGTACCTATGTCACTAAAACACATTTGCACTTAAAATGTTTCAGAGTAACACCTTTTTCATAACCTACAAGCACCTCTGAAGGGGTACAGATTCACGTGAACTGAAGCACACCTTTTTATCACGTAAGGTGTGGAATCATAGCTCCTTTAGCTGGCACAGATTCACTAATATTTTCGTCGTAGAATCCATCTTAGTGTTGCGCAGACTAATATTACATATATTAATGTTTCATTGTCACTCAATTTCGTGGATAGCCGAGCATCTGATTGAATAGTCCTGATTTCGCGCTTGCGCTTTGCATCGGACTTGTTTGGTTTCTTCTTGAATCTCAAAACACCCGTTATACTGTTGCTTTCGGTTGTGTGGAGTTTTGTGTATATATATATATATATATATATATATATATATATATATATATACATAATAAAAGTCATCTCCTCACTGCAACAGACACATTATATGACGTTCTTAAATAAATGTTCCAGAAAGTTTAAACTTTTATTCTTCATTATGAATTATTGCATTTTTAATTTCTCTAACACGTGTCTATTAACTGCAAATAGCATGTTTTAAATGGAGGTTCACTTGGTATTCTTGAAAAACCTTCAACCAAATTTATAATATTCTTTCACAATTAAGTCGTCCTCCTTGGTATATTAGAGGATATATTTTAGCAAATGCAAGTGCTAAAATATTTAAAATTGAGCTCTACACTCAATTACATATTGTGTTCTCATCATCAAATTCAGCTTGGATTTTCCTTAATTTTATTATCAGGGAGTATTTCTGGTATAATTGTGACAGAATTTGAATTTTAGAATCTCCCTAAAATGATTAGTAGGCAAAGGAATCCATGCAGTTGACTTCAAGTTAACTGCACTCAAAGCATTATCACTACAAAGAGTATAAAGAGCAGCAGCCATGAGCCACTGATGGGCAAGTAAACTTGGTCTTCAAGTTCCAACAGACTGTATTAGGTATGGGGTGGTTTTTAACTTGAGTAAGTTCAATGTTTCCTTTCATCATAGCTTTAATGCTCTTACATTTCTATGGCAGTTGATAACTAACCTACTTTCAAAAACGTCCAGTACCTACCCTTATTTTTGAACCTTGACTTATCTAAGCAAAATCTTGTACACTTATAATATGGAACCAACAAACATAATAGGTAAACTGCTATATTGTCAGCGCTTATGTAAACATCTCTACTGTCTAACCCACTGGTAAAAATAAAATTATGCTATAGGACAGGAAAAATCAAAGCAGAATTTGTCAATGTGAACATTATACACAATTCCTACAGCTCGATTTTAAATATTTTAAGAGTCTAATTTTGCTATTTTTCACTGAAAGTATCTAATTCAGAATTTGCCAAAATATACCTATCCTCTAATATTCATGTTAGACAAAACGGTATTGAAATTTGGTAACCGTAATAAAACTCTTAACAACCCCTCAGTTTTGAAATTTTTACTTTCTCTACACATACTACATACATAGTGTATAGAGAGGTATTGTATTGCACCCAAAAATTCAATACCATGGTTTCACTGGAAATACATGTTTTAGGATCCCCTGTATAAAAAAAAAAGTATTTTTAGAAAAAGGCAAGTGTGTGTTTACGTGTGCATGTGCATGTGTGGACAGCATAGCTAAAAACAAAATGTTTGTTAAATACCAAACCTGATATTTATGTTCAGTATGTTGCAAGGATATGACACAAACATTTTAAAAAAAAAAATCCCACCACTCCAACGAAGCATTACATGTAAAAAACTTTTAACATTTTGGTTTTCTCAAAAACAGCTCTAAGGATTTTGATTATACTTAAGATATTTATCTGACAATTAAAATGTATATCTTCAATTTTCCAGGAATAGCCTCTGAAGACCTCTTTATTCTGAATGAATTTTCCTGAATTTTGCATAAATGGTAATTTTGCATAAACAGTAAGAGGTATACAAAAACTTACCACACAAGAAATGTACAGCTTATTAAAACACACAATTTACGTTATTTACATCATTTTTAAAGACTTAAATCATTTTTAAGATATCCCTAATTTTTTGTTTCAGCTTTGAAAAACTTATACTTTTCTCATACAGGAATTTATTAACTCCTGACCATAGAAACAAAGAAACTTCAGTCACATAGCAACCAGCTTTTAACTGTCACTTTAACCTATGCTACTCCCTTATTTCGCTTCTACTTACAAGGAAGCAAGTAATAAGACTATTTTTGTTAATGTTTATCTTGATTATCATGAAGCAAATAGAAGCATAAGCTTTTTAACAATAATTTGTTGCAGAGATGTAGAGAAAGTAATGTGAATGGAACAGATCACATTTTTTTACATACATATTTGTAAAGAGTTTATGTTTACAGAATGATGTTTGTGTCACTGAAACCGTCTGTGATGAGCATGAACCAGATAAAGCTGTTTGCGCCGGACTGCAGGAGTCCTTGTGTCAATCTGCTGGTAAGTCATTAGTATAAGGAACGAGTTCAGAGCATAACTCAAAAACGAAAAGTGCATTAAATTGGTATTGAAGTACAGCGTCTTTCAAGGCTGTGACACAAAGATTTTCAGAAAAATCCTCCAGTTGAAACTACCTTTTAGATGGAACATATTTTAAAATGTTTGATTTTTTAAAACAATGTCGCTAATGATTTTGATTAAAATATTGTCTATTAAAGATATTTAAATGGAAAAATAAAATGTATCTCTTGAATTTTCTGGGAATAACCTCTGAAGTCCTCATTCTGAATGAATTTTGTATAACTGGTAAATTGTAAGAGATAGACAATAACTTTCAACACAAAAAGTGCAGATGTTAAAACTCACAGTTTATGTCATAATTATATAGTTTTTTTAAAAGAACTAACCATTACTGATATATTCCGTATTACTCATGGGTTTGTTTTTAATTATTATTATTCAAGTATATTGTTTAATTGCTGTGGTTCTCAGTTTCCCATTCTACAACACAGCTTTACTCCCCTTCCCAAGGAAGATGTGTCTGCGCAAGTTGAGGAACCAGAGACCAGCATGTTACTCCTAGAGCATCCTTTACTCAGGATCATGTCATCACCAATTGTGTTTCAAACACTGGAGTGCAAGAGAGTTCATTTTTTTATTTTCTTTAGCCCCGTATGTACAATGTACATAGGAATAGAGAAGTATTGTGTTCCACCCAAAAACTCTATGTCCAGTTTTCACTGGAAATATATGTTTTGGGATCCCCTGAGTCCTCAAAAAGCATTTTCAGAAACAGGTCCATGTGTGTGTGTGTGTCTGTTTATCTGTCGTCTGTAGACAGTATAGCTAAAAAATTAAAAGACTGTTAAATACCAAACTTGGTATTTAAGTTTGATATCTTCCAAAGATGCGATACAAAGATTTGATTAAAATCTCTTACGTTTAATACATTTAAATGATAAATAAAATGCATATTTTGAATTATCTGGGAATAGCCTCTGAAGATGGCTTTATTCTGGATGAATTTTTCTGAATTTTGAATAACTGGTAAACCGTAAGAGATAGACAAAAACTTACTACACATAAGATGAAGATCTCCTTAAAACACACAATTTATGTCATGTGCATTATAGTCATGGAGTTCACCATTCTCAAGATATTCCTTATTATAGGTTTCAGTTTTAAAATCTTTCTCATATGGGAACTTGTCAATTCCTGGCCATGCAAAGAAACAGATTTCATTTCCATAACAACCATACATTTGAAAACATGTGACTGTCAGTAATAAGACAATTTCTGTTAATGTTTATCTCGATTATCATGAAGTAGATAGAAGAACAAGCTTATTAACAGTAATTTGTTACAGAGATGTAGAGAAAGTCATGTGAATGTAACACATCAGATATTTTTCTAAAAGAAAGTGTCCTATTAGTGTGAGTTACAGGGTCTTTATGTTTCCTGACTTAAATAATAAGGTAATTTAACCATTATTTTATTTTAACATTTAAATGTACAACAAGTATGGGAGAGTACCTCGTTTACACTGCTAAAAGGATGGGAGAATAACCTCAAAGGTAAAATGCCCCACCACTGACTACGTGTTACTTATTGGTATGTTGTAAGGTTTATTAGCACTTCCCTAAAGGAATTGTGGATGTGACTTCAATAGAATTGTGATGATAAAAATTTTAATGTGACATGTTTTGTGATGTTTAGGGTTGCAAGCTGAGTCAGATTGAACTGGAGGTGCACCAGATGAAGCAGGCTCTGGGACAGGTTCACATGGAACGCAGGCAGTTGGAACACCAGCGCAAGGCCTTAGAGGGTATTCCTGAAATGAAGGTAATATATATGACCCTCCCCTCAACCTCAGCGATATCTCTTCTTCCTCTGTCACTTCCACATCAGTTTACAGTTGTGTCATTAGGGCATTCCCTGAAGTTACGAGACATACTCAGATGATGTCAAAGAAGCTTTATGGTTAAACAACTGCATGGAGAACCATGCCCAAATCCCAGCTGGTGTTGGCAGTAACACTTGATAGGGTGTTAGTGTAACCACATTACCAATATAATAATAACCAGACATGATATTTATTTTCCAAAGATGCAACACAAAGGTTTTTATCACATTTTCCTAACCCAACCACTCTTTGCATTCATCTTTTTTCAAACATTTTAATAAATTCAAATGATATAGCTATACAAAAACAAAAAAAGTCAATGTTTTTGCAAAACTGACCAACTAAGTCACACTGAGTTTCAGCTACTTCTGTTACAAATACCCTCTCTTCACCACCCCTCAAATTCACTTTCTGCATTTGCCCATGTAACCTTTCTAATTTTTGGTTAAAACTTCATAGCCTTTAGTTAAGTCCAGATGGTGCTGGTTTTTTATGCTGTCTGGGGTAAAATCCAGGGTTTTGAATATAAAAGAGATTATTGCAATTATGATAAATTTGAAAAATTGTATTTGTTTGTGGCAAAAAGAAATGGGGTAGAAGCAAGTTGTTCACATTCATAGCTACTGCACTTGTTTATCTAGACAAGTCTGTTTTCACATTCCTTGACTGGTAGCATTCCTTTGTTTTATTAAAAGGAAGAATATGTTGCTTGTGTATTGTGCATTTAACCCTTAACAGGTATGGTGCATTTTTATGCCATAAATTCTATGGTGTGGTCCAAGTTCGGGTATATAACAATGTTTACAATATTTGCACACCCTAATTTTATGTTAAAAACTGAAACTCTTCAGTACTGTAAAATGCATTGTTTATTAATTACCTCTTTATGGTAATAATGCATATTTGTTCTATAGCCTTTATGTCGTTGGATTGTGTATTATAAAGTTGTTTCCCTGTGAACGGTTACTTAATGTTCTGCCAAGTACAGTTGTGCAATATTATCATCAAGTATATGAGTACATTCTTATTAAACATGGGACATATTTGTTGTACGTCTCCTGAAAGTATGCTTCTTACCAAATTCCAGTAGCTTCAGTGTTTTTTATACATACTGTTTTTGACCTGTTTCATTACATACAAGTCCATGTTTATCTTTTTAGTTATATACAATATATATGGGTGCCAGTGGAAATATTTATCTATAAAAAGACCTAGAAAATTTGTGGCTTATGTTTCAGGAATACTTTCATCTAACTGGAGGGGAATAAAATCAGTATACTGCTCTTTTAACCTAAAATTTATCCATGTGGTCTTTTTACTTTCTCTACATGTACTATGTATATAGTGTATAAAGAAGGTATTGTATTGTACTAAAAAATTCAATACTAAGATTTCACCGCAAATACATATTTTGGGTCCCCCTGAATCAAAAAAAAGCATTTGTGGAAAAAGGTCTGCATATGTGTCTGTGGTTAGCATAGCTTTAAAAATGAAAAGGCCATTAAATACCAAAGTTGGTATTTAAGTTAGGTATCTTGCAAGGATGCGACACAAAGATTTTCAGGAAATCCCCCAACCCCCAAATACCTTTGACATGGAATATTTTTCGAAAAATTTTATTTTCTCAAAAATGACTCTGATGATTTTGATTAAAATATTGTATATTAAAGATATTTACCTGACAAATACAATGTATATCTTGAATTTTTAGGGAAAAGCCTCTGAAGACTACTTTATTCTGGATCAATTTTACAGAATTTTACATAACTGCTAAATCGTAAGAGATGGACAAAAACTTACCACACAAAAAATGTAGAGCACATTAAAACACACAATTTATAGTATATACATATTTTTTGTGGAGTTGGTTGTTTTTGATTTCAGCTTTGAAGAACATACTTTTCTCATACAGGAATTTATCAACTGCTGTCTATACAAAGGAACCAGCTTTTGACTATCAGTTTATCCTATGCTACTGCCTTATTTCGCTTCTACTCGCAAGCAAGTAATAAGACTATTTCTGCTAATTTTTTTCTTGATTACTTTGAAGTAAATAGAAGCATAAGCTTCTTCACAATAATTTTTTGCAGAGAAAGTCATGTGTTCCTGGTCAAAATGTAAATGGCGTGTTATTTATGGATGCTCTTTAACTGCTGTGGTTCTCAGCGTTCCATTCTAAATTGGGAGTGAAAGACTGCTTAATTTTTCTCAGAAGCCTCTCTATCAGGCTTGAGGTTCTTTTACGTGCCGTAAATCTACGACGTGGGACCAACTTCCAAAGGAAGCCATGCTAAAGATTTTTACACCTGAAAACATCCATCGTCCTCTGCCGGGTTTGAACCCGCGACCTTGGGTATATGAAGTTAGCGTGGTAACCATTACACCACGGAGGGTGCATGGTGTCTTTGTTTTAGTAGATAGCTTTTGTTCTCTTCAACAATTGGCAACAGCAAGTGAAACTGCTCGGCAGACAGGTATGAGTACTGCCAATACTGACACGCACTTCTTCAATAAGCTCTCGATGACATCTTGCATCACCTTCAGCCCAGGTGAAAACTACATTCTGGGACAGTGTACCTTCAAACAAGTTAAAATCTCTGTATTGCAGTGCAGCTCGAGCTCACCATTATGTATTGGCTACAGCTTTCACATTAACACACATCCTATATACACTGAGTGAAAGTGAACTATAATACATTACGCTTAACACTTGAAAATAAAACTGACAGAATGTGAGCTTGTTATAAGTGCAGCATCGTGCCACAGTCAATCATCCTGAGGCATGCATCACTTTATAATTGTTTCGTCTGTTTATAATAATGCGTTGAAGAATAGGAGAAGGAACATCTTGATCACTCAAGGCTGTGCTCTCACTGAAACCTATCAAATAGTTAATCAAGGTCGTTCCCCCTCCCTAAGACACAGACTCTGGCCCAATTACTGTTATATTTGAATTTCAGGAAGCAGACAACATTTTGGAATGAATATAAATGACAATATGTGTATGTTATTGCAGTGTATTGCAGAGTGTGTGAGTTCCCAGGATCTCAAAGTGCAGGAACTGCAGGAGAAGTACGACAGACTGGAGGAGGACTTCAAGAGCAAGGTGCTGGAGGTGTGTGCCCTGCGATGTGAGCTAGAGAAACAGAAGACTGCTGCACAAGCTCAGCGTGATATGCAGCTCATGCTTGAGAAAGCGGCACAGAAATCCTCTCATAAGGTAAACACCTCTTGTCTTACAACCAACATTTCACGTTTCCAAATGTGTTACATTCACAACACTTTCTCTGCAACAAACTACTCTTATACAACATAATACTAATTGAGATGATATTAGCAGAAATAGTCTTATTATTAAGTTCTTTATAAGTATAGCAGAAATAAGGGAATACACTAGGTTAAAGTCAGACAAATCTTTTAAGAGCTAATCACTAAGTGGTGATGCTGAAATTCCATTTTGTTTGCTTAACCAGGATGAAAAACAAAGGAAAAGAAACTTGAATGACAATTTCTCATTTGAGAAAGTACAAATATTGGAAAATTTAAATAAATAACAAAGAATATGTTGGATAAGATTAACTAAAGAGAATGTGTTTAACATAAATGTACATTTTTTGTTCAGTAAGATTTTTGTCTATCTGTTACAGTTGTATTAAGAGGTCTTCAAAGGCCATTCCCAGAAAATGAAAATGATGTACTAGACTTGATTCTCAGCCACCAAGTGTCAATATGACAACTTGGTTAAGATGTGTCCTCTATAAGACACAGTGGAGGCTTATCAAACTGAGAGTGGAACACACAATTAATGAGGAACCAGAATATGCTGTGCATTGTCAGCAAGTCACATTTCCTGAAACACTGATGTTTATATGCAAATCTTTGACGTACGTACGTACGCTGTCAATCTCACGAGTTCATCAAGAAATAAGTGGCAGCAAAACATTGTGGTCGCCACATTCATCGCTTGTATGTGGGGCAGTCTAAAGGGAAAACGGTACACAAATAACCCCAAAACATTTCAAGACTTGAAGGGCAATGTTTGCAATGACATTGTCAGCCTCTGAGGTGTAATGCTAACTTTATATACCCAAGGCTATGGGCTCAAACCCAGCAGAGGACAATGGATTTTTTCCTTAGCATGGCTTCCTTCGGAAGGGAAGTAAAGCCGTTGATCCTGTGTCGTAGATTTACGGCACGTAAAAGAACCACAAGCCTTATAAAGAGGCCTCTGAGCAAAATTAAGAGGTCTTTCATGCCCAATTTAGAATGGGATGCTGAGAACCACAGCAGTTAAAGAGCGTCCATAAATAAAATGCCATTTCATTTCATTGTTTGTTATGGCATTTCAAGAATTGATGCAGCAGAGTTGCACAAAAATGCATTGAAAGGAGGTCATTTTCAACACCTAATGTAATGTAGGAGATAAGATTAGCTTGTTTGTTATTACAAGTTTATCTATTTGCTCATGGCGGGTAACAATTTGTATGTAACTGGCAGACGAGCAGTTTGTACTCACAGCCAGTTTTTCAAGGATAAGGCACAAAGATTTTCAGGAAAATCTGCCTATCGCAAACTACCCTTTACATGGCAACATTTTCAAAAATATTGATTAAAATACTGTACATTAAAGATGCTCACATGAAAAATAAAATGTATACATGGTCAATTCTCTTCATTTGAATGACTTTTACATAAGAGATAACAAACACAATTTATGTTATATACATTTTTGTGCAGTTAAATATTTACTCTTATCGGTTTCAATTTTAATCTCAAGGTGGGAAGTCGTCATTGTTTCATCTCTCTATTATTTACTCCTAGCCTTGGAAAGACAACTCAACTTCAATGTCAATCCCATAGCAACTAGCTTTTAAAACATTTGACTATCACTTTATCCTAGTATATTCCCTTCTGCTTACAAGAAAGCAAGTAATGTTTATCATGAAGTAGATAAAATCTTGTATAGGAATAATTTGTTTGCAGATGAGATACGGAAAGTGATATGAATGGAACACATGAGATATTCAGTAAGTTACTCACCTACATGGGTAGAAAATGCACACAATTATTACTGTAATGTGCTTCCCAAATTATTAAATTACACCACTGTCTTTAATCTCATAAAGAGTTTGTTAATGATGTGTTGAAACAACAGCTAGACATGAGCGAGCAAGAGCTGCAGCTCAACATGGCCAGACAAAGATTCAGAGAAGCTCAGGACGAACTGGAAGAGTTGAGACTCACATCTCAAGACCAGGTATACCAACTGGACGACTATCGCACCAAGGTACTTTAAATTCTTGCTTGCATACATCTCTAAGAGGTACATCATGTCAACAATAACATTTATTTACAAATAATAACTTTAGTTACAGTTTCAGAACTGACAGTTTTGTGTTTCCAAAAACCCACTCGTACACAGAATATTCATGTTTATTGTATTTTTTGATCCTGCTCTGTATAGAAGCTGTGAGTAATAAGGCATCTTTTTAACTTTTTTTATAGAAGAGGGAAGTGAATTAAACAAAACTATTCCTTTGAAGTAAACCCCTTTTTGGAATAACTGCAAATTATTAGCTGGTCTCTAAAAGTGCAGTCTCTTTGTTATGAACATCTGTATTTTTTGTAAACTGTTCTGTCCTATTTATTACAAATGACAATATGGCTAGAATAAATTCACAGGCTAATGGTAAAATTTCAAACATTTTGAAAAGTGGTTTGTAGTGAGTTGATCGTCTTTCCCCTACCATTATTCTTATTACCTTTATACTTTTCCTATACATACTACATACATAGTGTATAGAGAAGGTATTGTAATGCACCCAAAAATTCAATACCGAGATTTTACCAAAAATACATGTTTTGAGACCCCCTGAATACAAAAAAAGGCACTTTTAGAAAATGTCCATGTGCGTGCGTGTGTGGACAGCATAGCTCAAAAACGAAAAGACTATGAAATACCAAACTTGATATTTAAGTTGAGTATCTTCCAAGAATGCAACACAAACAGTTTCAAAAAAATCCCCATACCACTAACTACCTTTCAAATAAAAAAAATTCAAAAATTTGGATTTTTTAAAAAATGGCTTTAATGATTTTGATCAAAATCTTTTATATTTAAGTTATTTACATGGCAAATAAAATGTATATCTTCAATTTTCTGGGACTGGCCTCTGAATACCTCTTTATATTGGATGATTTTTATTGAATTTTGCATAACAGGTAAACAGTGAGAGATAGACAAAAACTTACTACACAAAAAATGTGGATCTTGATAAAACACACAATTTATCTCACATACATTTTTTTCTTGGAGTTGGCCGTTTTCGAGATGTTCCCCGTTACTGATTTCAGTTTTAAAATACTTACTTTTCTCATAGAGGAACTTGCTAACTTTGGCCACATAAGGAAGAGCGTTTCAATCTCATGAAAACCACATTTTAAAAGATTTGACTATCACTTTAGCCTAGAGTATTCCCTTATGGTTTCTACTAGTGTTTATCTCGATTAGCATGAAGCAGATTGAAGAAAAAGCTCATTAACAATAATTTGTTACAGAGCTGTAGAGAAAGTCATGTGAATGGAGCACATCAGATTAGAGGCATTTGCAATTGTGTTTTAGAAATACCAGTCAATCTGAAGAAGTGATATTAGTGCTGCAGGCTGTTTATTGTTTAGTGCCACACCCAGCATGTTCACAACAAGGTCACGGGTTCTAACCCAGCAGGGAGGCTTCTTTCGGAGGGGAAGTAAAGCTGTTGCCCTATGTTATAGACACAATCTATAACTAGAAGAAGCTGTGAAGTGCTGGAGTTATCAGGTCCAGATGTTTCATTCACGACTGCGGTGAACTTCTTCACTGGCGTGGTCTAAGACTTCTTGGTTGCAACCGACTCGTTGGCTGATATAGCGGCAGTATTTATACTGAGACTGCTCTCACGCTGGACCTGCATGTGGTGGGAAGGGGTTAGCAACTCTGGTACTTTAGATTCCTGATTGCTTCGGGCTTGTGCCTGTTTGATGTTCTCAAGTAACAGATGCCAGTTTTCCTATTAAAGTTTATAAATTTCTAATGCTTCACGTTAGCATGGTAATAAGGCATAGCTGAAATGATATTGTATTCCCCTTCTGCCCAAAGTGACCACCGGTTGACCTAGATGGCAGCATCTCTTGTATTCCATAAGTTGGGTATTGACGTGGTACCTGTGTATACCGCACCACAAGATCTGATAGACACCAGCATCTCTTGTGTTCCATAAGCCGGGCGTTGACGTACCTGTGTATACCACACCACAAGATCTGATAGACACCAGCATCTCTTGTGTTCCATGAGCAGGGTGTTGACGTGGTACTTGTGTATACCTCACCACAAGATCTGATAGACACCAGCATCTCTTGTGTTCCATAAGCTGGGTGTTGACATGGTACCTGTGTATACCACACCACAAGATCTGATAGACACCAGCATCTCTTGTGTCCATGAGCAGGGTGTTGACGTGGAACCTGTGTATACCGCACCACAAGATCTGATAGACACCAGCATCTCTTGTGTTCCATAAGCCGGGCGTTGACGTACCTGTGTATACCACACCACAAGATCTGATAGACACCAGCATCTCTTGTGTTCCATGAGCAGGGTGTTGACGTGGTACTTGTGTATACCTCACCACAAGATCTGATAGACACCAGCATCTCTTGTGTTCCATAAGCTGGGTGTTGACATGGTACCTGTGTATACCACACCACAAGATCTGATAGACACCAGCATCTCTTGTGTCCATGAGCAGGGTGTTGACGTGGTACCTGTGTATACCACACCACAAGATCTGATAGACACCAGCATCTCTTGTGTTCCATGAGCAGGGTGTTGACATGGTACCTGTGTATACCTCACCACAAGATCTGATAGACGGCAGCATCTCTTGTGTTCCATGAGCAGGGTGTTGACGTGGTACCTGTGTATGCCACACCACAAGATCTGATAGACACCAGCATCTCTTGTGTCCATGAGCAGGGTGTTGACGTGGTACCTGTGTATACCACACCACAAGATCTGATAGACACCAGCATCTCTTGTGTTCCATAAGCTGGGTGTTGACATGGTACCTGTGTATACCACACCACAAGATCTGATAGACACCAGCATCTCTTGTGTCCATGAGCAGGGTGTTGACGTGGTACCTGTGTATACCACACCACAAGATCTGATAGACACCAGCATCTCTTGTATTCCATAAGTTGGGTATTGACGTGGAACCTGTGTATACCGCACCACAAGATCTGATAGACACCAGCATCTCTTGTGTTCCATAAGCCGGGCGTTGACGTACCTGTGTATACCACACCACAAGATCTGATAGACACCAGCATCTCTTGTGTTCCATGAGCAGGGTGTTGACGTGGTACCTGTGTATACCACACCACAAGATCTGATAGACACCAGCATCTCTTGTGTCCATGAGCAGGGTGTTGACGTGGTACTTGTGTATACCACACCACAAGATCTGATAGACACCAGCATCTCTTGTGTTCCATAAGCTGGGTGTCGACGTGGTACTTGTGTATACCTCACCACAAGATCTGATAGACACCAGCATCTCTTGTGTTCCATAAGCTGGGTGTCGACGTGGTACTTGTGTATACCACACCACAAGATCTGATAGACACCAGCATCTCTTGTGTCCATGAGCAGGGTGTTGATGTGGTACCTGTGTATACCTCACCACAAGATCTGATAGACACCAGCATCTCTTGTGTTCCGTAAGCTGGGTGTTGACATGGTACCTGTGTATACCACACCACAAGATCTGATAGACACCAGCATCTCTTCTGTTCCATGAGCAGGGTGTTGACGTGGTACCTGTGTATACCACACCACAAGATCTGATAGACACCAGCATCTCTTGTGTCCATGAGCAGGGTGTTGACGTGGTACTTGTGTATACTACACCACAAGATCTGATAGACACCAGCATCTCTTGTGTTCCATAAGCTGGGTGTTGACGTGGTACTTGTGTATACCTCACCACAAGGTGTGATAGATGGCAGCATCTCTTGTGTTCCATGAGCAGGGTGTTGACGTGGTACCTGTGTATACCTCACCACAAGATCTGATAGACACCAGCATCTCTTGTGTTCCGTAAGCTGGGTGTTGACATGGTACCTGTGTATACCTCACCACAAGATCTGATAGACACCAGCGTCTCTTGTGTTCCATAAGCTGGGTGTTGACGTGGTACTTGTGTATACCTCACCACAAGGTGTGATAGATGGCAGCATCTCTTGTGTTCCGTAAGCTGGGTGTTGACGTGGTACCTGTGTATACCTCACCACAAGATCTGATAGACACCAGCATCTCTTGTGTTCCGTAAGCTGGGTGTTGACATGGTACCTGTGTATACCACACCACAAGATCTGATAGACACCAGCATCTCTTGTGTCCATGAGCAGGGTGTTGACGTGGTACCTGTGTATACCACACCACAAGATCTGATAGACACCAGCATCTCTTGTGTCCATGTGCAGGGTGTTGACGTGGTACTTGTGTATACCTCACCACAAGATCTGATAGACACCAGCATCTCTTGTGTTCCATAAGCCGGGTGTCGACGTGTTACCTGTGTATACCTCACCACAAGATCTGATAGACACCAGCATCTCTTGTGTTCCATAAGCCGGGTGACGACGTGGTACTTGTGTATACTACACCATAAGATCTGATAGACACCAGCATCTCTTGTGTCCATGAGCAGGGTGTCGATGTGGTACTTGTGTATACCTCACCACAAGATCTGATAGACACCAGCATCTCTTGTGTCCATGAGCAGGGTGTTGACGTGGTACTTGTGTATACCTCACCACAAGATCTGATAGACACCAGCATCTCTTGTGTTCCATAAGCCGGGTGTCGACGTGGTACTTGTGTATACCACACCACAAGATCTGATAGACACCAGCATCTCTTGTGTTCCTTGAGCAGGGTGTTGACGTGGTACTTGTGTATACCTCACCACAATATCTGATAGACACCAGCATCTCTTGTGTTCCATAAGCCGGGTGTCGATGTGGTACTTGTGTATACCACACCACAAGATCTGATAGACACCAGCATCTCTTGTGTCCATGAGCAGGGTGTTGATGTGGTACCTGTGTATACCTCACCACAAGATCTGATAGACACCAGCATCTCTTGTGTCCATGAGCAGGGTGTTGACGTGGTACTTGTGTATACCACACCACAAGATCTGATAGATGGCAGCATCTCTTGTGTCCATGAGCAGGGTGTGGACGTGGTACCTGTGTATACAACACCACAAGATCTGATAGACGGCAGCATCTCTTGTGTTCCGTAAGCTGGGTGTTGACGTGGTACCTATGTATACCACACCACAAAATCTGATAGACACCAGCATCTCTTGTGTCCATGAGCAGGGTGTTGACGTGGTACCTATGTATACCACACCACAAGATCTGATAGACGGCAGCATCTCTTGTGTTCCATGAGCAGGGTGTTGACATGGTACCTGTGTATACCTCAACACAAGATCTGATAGACGCCAGCATCTCTTGTGTTCCATGAGCCGGGCGTTGACGTGGTACCTGTGTATACCTCACCACAAGATCTGATAGACGGCAGCATCTCTTGTGTTCCATGAGCAGGGTGTTGACGTGGTACCTGTGTATACCACACAACAAGATCTGATAGACGCCAGCATTTCTTGTGTTCCATAAGCTGGGTGTTGACGTGGTACATGTGTATATCTCACCACAAGATCTGATAGACACCAGCATCTCTTGTGTTCCGTAAGCTGGGTGTTGACATGGTACCTGTGTATACCACACCACAAGATCTGATAGACACCAGCATCTCTTGTGTTCCATAAGCTGGGTGTTGACGTGGTACCTGTGTATACAACACCACAAGATCTGATAGACACCAGCATCTCTTGTGTTCCGTAAGCTGGGTGTTGACATGGTACCTGTGTATACCACACCACAAGATCTGATAGACGGCAGCATCTCTTGTGTTCCATAAGCTGGGTGTTGACGTGGTACCTGTGTATACAACACCACAAGATCTGATAGACGGCAGCATCTCTTGTGTTCCGTAAGCTGGGTGTTGACGTGGTACCTATGTATACCACACCACAAGATCTGATAGACGGCAGCATCTCTTGTGTTCCATAAGCTGGGTGTTGACATGTTACCTGTGTATACAACAACACAAGATATGATAGACGGCAGCATCTCTTGTGTTCCATGAGCAGGGTGTTGACGTGGTACTTGTGTATACCACACCACAAGATCTGATAGACGGCAGCATCTCTTGTGTTCCGTAAGCTGGGTGTTGACGTGGTACCTGTGTATACAACATCACAAGATCTGATAGACACCAGCATCTCTTGTGTTCCATAAGCCGGGTGTTGACGTGGTACCTGTGTATACCTCACCACAAGATCTGATAGACGGCAGCATCTCTTGTGTTCCGTAAGCTGGGTGTTGACGTGGTACCTGTGTATACAACACCACAAGATCTGATAGACACCAGCATCTCTTGTGTTCCATAAGCCGGGTGTTGACGTGCTACCTGTGTATACCTCACCACAAGATCTGATAGACACCAGCATCTCTTGTGTTCCATGAGCAGGGTGTTGACGTGGTACCTGTGTATACCACACCACAAGATCTGATAGACACCAGCATCTCTTGTGTCCATGAGCAGGGTGTTGACGTGGTACTTGTGTATACCTCACCACAAGATCTGATAGACACCAGCATCTCTTGTGTTCCATAAGCTGGGTGTTGACATGGTACCTGTGTATACCACACCACAAGATCTGATAGACACCAGCATCTCTTGTGTTCCATAAGCTGGGTGTTGACGTGGTACCTGTGTATACAACATCACAAGATCTGATAGACACCAGCATCTCTTGTGTTCCATAAGCTGGGTGTTGACGTGGTACCTGTGTATACCGCACCACAAGATCTAATAGACACCAGCATCTCTTGTGTTCCATAAGCCGGGTGTTGATGTGTTACCTGTGTATACCTCACCACAAGATCTGATAGACGGCAGCATCTCTTGTGTTCCATAAGCCGGGTGTTGATGTGTTACCTGTGTATACCTCACCACAAGATCTGATAGACACCAGCATCTCTTGTGTCCATGAGCAGGGTGTTGACGTGGTACTTGTGTATATCTCACCACAAGATCTGATAGACACCAGCATCTCTTGTGTTCCATAAGCCGGGTGTCGACGTGGTACTTGTGTATACCACACCACAAGATCTGATAGACACCAGCATCTCTTGTGTTCCTTGAGCAGGGTGTTGACGTGGTACTTGTGTATACCTCACCACAAGATCTGATAGACACCAGCATCTCTTGTGTTCCATAAGCCGGGTGTCGACGTGGTACTTGTGTATACCACACCACAAGATCTGATAGACACCAGCATCTCTTGTGTTCCATAAGCTGGGTGTTGACATGGTACTTGTGTATACCTCACCACAAGATCTGATAGACACCAGCATCTCTTGTGTCCATGAGCAGGGTGTTGACGTGGTACTTGTGTATACCTCACCACAAGATCTGATAGACACCAGCATCTCTTGTGTCCATGAGCAGGGTGTTGACGTGGTACCTGTGTATACCACACCACAAGATCTGATAGACACCAGCATCTCTTGTGTTCCATAAGCTGGGTGTTGACGTGGTACCTGTGTATACCACACCACAAGATCTGATAGACACCAGCATCTCTTGTGTCCATGAGCAGGGTGTCGACGTGGTACTTGTGTATAACTCACCACAAGATCTGATAGACACCAGCATCTCTTGTGTCCATGAGCAGGGTGTTGATGTGGTACCTGTGTATACAACACCACAAGATCTGATAGACGGCAGCATCTCTTGTGTCCATGAGCAGGGTGTTGACGTGGTACTTGTGTATACCTCACCACAAGATCTGATAGACACCAGCATCTCTTGTGTTCCATAAGCCGGGTGTCGATGTGGTACTTGTGTATACCACACCACAAGATCTGATAGACACCAGCATCTCTTATGTCCATGAGCAGGGTGTTGATGTGGTACCTGTGTATACCTCACCACAAGATCTGATAGACACCAGCATCTCTTGTGTCCATGAGCAGGGTGTTGACGTGGTACTTGTGTATACCACACCACAAGATCTGATAGATGGCAGCATCTCTTGTGTTCCATAAGCCGGGTGTCGACGTGGTACTTGTGTATACCTCACCACAAGATCTGATAGACACCAGCATCTCTTGTGTCCATGAGCAGGGTGTTGACGTGGTACCTGTGTATACAACACCACAAGATCTGATAGACGGCAGCATCTCTTGTGTTCCGTAAGCTGGGTGTTGACGTGGTACCTATGTATACCACACCACAAGATCTGATAGACACCAGCATCTCTTGTGTCCATGAGCAGGGTGTTGACGTGGTACCTATGTATACCACACCACAAGATCTGATAGACGGCAGCATCTCTTGTGTTCCATGAGCAGGGTGTTGACATGGTACCTGTGTATACCTCAACACAAGATCTGATAGACGCCAGCATCTCTTGTGTTCCATGAGCCGGGCGTTGACGTGGTACCTGTGTATACCTCACCACAAGATCTGATAGACGGCAGCATCTCTTGTGTTCCATGAGCAGGGTGTTGACGTGGTACCTGTGTATACCACACCACAAGATCTGATAGACGCCAGCATTTCTTGTGTTCCATAAGCTGGGTGTTGACGTGGTACATGTGTATATCTCACCACAAGATCTGATAGACACCAGCATCTCTTGTGTTCCGTAAGCTGGGTGTTGACATGGTACCTGTGTATACCACACCACAAGATCTGATAGACGGCAGCATCTCTTGTGTTCCATAAGCTGGGTGTTGACGTGGTACCTGTGTATACAACACCAAAAGATCTGATAGACACCAGCATCTCTTGTGTTCCGTAAGCTGGGTGTTGACATGGTACCTGTGTATACCACACCACAAGATCTGATAGACGGCAGCATCTCTTGTGTTCCATAAGCTGGGTGTTGACGTGGTACCTGTGTATACAACACCACAAGATCTGATAGACGGCAGTATCTCTTGTGTTCCGTAAGCTGGGTGTTGACGTGGTACCTATGTATACCACACCACAAGATCTGATAGACGGCAGCATCTCTTGTGTTCCATAAGCTGGGTGTTGACATGTTACCTGTGTATACAACACCACAAGATCTGATAGACGGCAGCATCTCTTGTGTTCCATGAGCAGGGTGTTGACGTGGTACTTGTGTATACCACACCACAAGATCTGATAGACGGCAGCATCTCTTGTGTTCCGTAAGCTGGGTGTTGACGTGGTACCTGTGTATACAACATCACAAGATCTGATAGACACCAGCATCTCTTGTGTTCCATAAGCCGGGTGTTGACGTGGTACCTGTGTATACCTCACCACAAGATCTGATAGACGGCAGCATCTCTTGTGTTCCGTAAGCTGGGTGTTGACGTGGTACCTGTGTATACAACACCACAAGATCTGATAGACACCAGCATCTCTTGTGTTCCATAAGCCGGGTGTTGACGTGGTACCTGTGTATACCTCACCACAAGATCTGATAGACACCAGTATCTCTTGTGTTCCATGAGCAGGGTGTTGACGTGGTACCTGTGTATACCACACCACAAGATCTGATAGACACCAGCATCTCTTGTGTCCATGAGCAGGGTGTTGACGTGGTACTTGTGTATACCTCACCACAAGATCTGATAGACACCAGCATCTCTTGTGTTCCATAAGCTGGGTGTTGATGTGTTACCTGTGTATACCTCACCACAAGATCTGATAGACACCAGCATCTCTTGTGTTCCATAAGCTGGGTGTTGACATGGTACCTGTGTATACCACACCACAAGATCTGATAGACACCAGCATCTCTTGTGTTCCATAAGCTGGGTGTTGACGTGGTACCTGTGTATACAACATCACAAGATCTGATAGACACCAGCATCTCTTGTGTTCCATAAGCTGGGTGTTGACGTGGTACCTGTGTATACCGCACCACAAGATCTAATAGACACCAGCATCTCTTGTGTTCCATAAGCCGGGTGTTGATGTGTTACCTGTGTATACCTCACCACAAGATCTGATAGACGGCAGCATCTCTTGTGTTCCATAAGCCGGATGTTGATGTGTTACCTGTGTATACCTCACCACAAGATCTGATAGACGGCAGCATCTCTTGTGTTCCATAAGCCGGGTGTTGATGTGTTACCTGTGTATACCTCACCACAAGATCTGATAGACACCAGCATCTCTTGTGTTCCATAAGCCGGGTGTCGACGTGGTACTTGTGTATACCACACCACAAGATCTGATAGACACCAGCATCTCTTGTGTTCCATAAGCCGGGTGTTGATGTGGTACCTGTGTATACAACAACACAAGATCTGATAGACGGCAGCATCTCTTGTGTCCATGAGCAGGGTGTTGACGTGGTACTTGTGTATACCTCACCACAAGATCTGATAGACACCAGCATCTCTTGTGTTCCATAAGCCGGGTGTCGATGTGGTACTTGTGTATACCACACCACAAGATCTGATAGACACCAGCATCTCTTATGTCCATGAGCAGGGTGTTGATGTGGTACCTGTGTATACCTCACCACAAGATCTGATAGACACCAGCATCTCTTGTGTCCATGAGCAGGGTGTTGACGTGGTACTTGTGTATACCACACCACAAGATCTGATAGATGGCAGCATCTCTTGTGTTCCATAAGCCGGGTGTCGACGTGGTACTTGTGTATACCTCACCACAAGATCTGATAGACACCAGTATCTCTTGTGTCCATGAGCAGGGTGTTGACGTGGTACCTGTGTATACAACACCACAAGATCTGATAGACGGCAGCATCTCTTGTGTTCCGTAAGCTGGGTGTTGACGTGGTACCTATGTATACCACACCACAAGATCTGATAGACACCAGCATCTCTTGTGTCCATGAGCAGGGTGTTGACGTGGTACCTATGTATACCACACCACAAGATCTGATAGACGGCAGCATCTCTTGTGTTCCATGAGCAGGGTGTTGACATGGTACCTGTGTATACCTCAACACAAGATCTGATAGACGCCAGCATCTCTTGTGTTCCATGAGCCGGGCGTTGACGTGGTACCTGTGTATACCTCACCACAAGATCTGATAGACGGCAGCATCTCTTGTGTTCCATGAGCAGGGTGTTGACGTGGTACCTGTGTATACCACACCACAAGATCTGATAGACGCCAGCATTTCTTGTGTTCCATAAGCTGGGTGTTGACGTGGTACCTGTGTATATCTCACCACAAGATCTGATAGACACCAGCATCTTTTGTGTTCCGTAAGCTGGGTGTTGACATGGTACCTGTGTATACCACACCACAAGATCTGATAGACGGCAGCATCTCTTGTGTTCCATAAGCTGGGTGTTGACGTGGTACCTGTGTATACAACACCACAAGATCTGATAGACACCAGCATCTCTTGTGTTCCGTAAGCTGGGTGTTGACATGGTACCTGTGTATACCACACCACAAGATCTGATAGACGGCAGCATCTCTTGTGTTCCATAAGCTGGGTGTTGACGTGGTACCTGTGTATACAACACCACAAGATCTGATAGACGGCAGCAGCTCTTGTGTTCCGTAAGCTGGGTGTTGACGTGGTACCTATGTATACCACACCACAAGATCTGATAGACGGCAGCATCTCTTGTGTTCCATAAGCTGGGTGTTGACATGTTACCTGTGTATACAACACCACAAGATCTGATAGACGGCAGCATCTCTTGTGTTCCATGAGCAGGGTGTTGACGTGGTACTTGTGTATACCACACCACAAGATCTGATAGACGGCAGCATCTCTTGTGTTCCGTAAGCTGGGTGTTGACGTGGTACCTGTGTATACAACATCACAAGATCTGATAGACACCAGCATCTCTTGTGTTCCATAAGCCGGGTGTTGACGTGGTACCTGTGTATACAACACCACAAGATCTGATAGACACCAGCATCTCTTGTGTTCCATAAGCCGGGTGTTGACGTGGTACCTGTGTATACCTCACCACAAGATCTGATAGACACCAGCATCTCTTGTGTTCCATGAGCAGGGTGTTGACGTGGTACCTGTGTATACCACACCACAAGATCTGATAGACACCAGCATCTCTTGTGTCCATGAGCAGGGTGTTGACGTGGTACTTGTGTATACCTCACCACAAGATCTGATAGACACCAGCATCTCTTGTGTTCCATAAGCTGGGTGTTGATGTGTTACCTGTGTATATCTCACCACAAGATCTGATAGACACCAGCATCTCTTGTGTTCCATAAGCTGGGTGTTGACATGGTACCTGTGTATACCACACCACAAGATCTGATAGACACCAGCATCTCTTGTGTTCCATAAGCTGGGTGTTGACGTGGTACCTGTGTATACAACATCACAAGATCTGATAGACACCAGCATCTCTTGTGTTCCATAAGCTGGGTGTTGACGTGGTACCTGTGTATACCGCACCACAAGATCTAATAGACACCAGCATCTCTTGTGTTCCATAAGCCGGGTGTTGATGTGTTACCTGTGTATACCTCACCACAAGATCTGATAGACGGCAGCATCTCTTGTGTTCCATAAGCCGGATGTTGATGTGTTACCTGTGTATACCTCACCACAAGATCTGATAGACGGCAGCATCTCTTGTGTTCCATAAGCCGGGTGTTGATGTGTTACCTGTGTATACCTCACCACAAGATCTGATAGACACCAGCATCTCTTGTGTTCCATAAGCCGGGTGTCGACGTGGTACTTGTGTATACCACACCACAAGATCTGATAGACACCAGCATCTCTTGTGTTCCATAAGCTGGGTGTTGACATGGTACTTGTGTATACCTCACCACAAGATCTGATAGACACCAGCATCTCTTGTGTCCATGAGCAGGGTGTTGACGTGGTACTTGTGTATACCTCACCACAAGATCTGATAGACACCAGCATCTCTTGTGTCCATGAGCAGGGTGTTGACGTGGTAACCTGTGTATACCACACCACAAGATCTGATAGACACCAGCATCTCTTGTGTTCCATAAGCTGGGTGTTGACGTGGTACCTGTGTATACCACACCACAAGATCTGATAGACACCAGCATCTCTTGTGTCCATGAGCAGGGTGTTGACGTGGTACCTGTGTATACCACACCAAAAGATCTGATAGACACCAGCATCTCTTGTGTCCATGAGCAGGGTGTCGACGTGGTACTTGTGTATAACTCACCACAAGATCTGATAGACACCAGCATCTCTTGTGTCCATGAGCAGGGTGTTGATGTGGTACCTGTGTATACAACACCACAAGATCTGATAGACGGCAGCATCTCTTGTGTCCATGAGCAGGGTGTTGACGTGGTACTTGTGTATACCTCACCACAAGATCTGATAGACACCAGCATCTCTTGTGTTCCATAAGCTGGGTGTCGACGTGGTACTTGTGTATACCTCACCACAAGATCTGATAGACACCAGCATCTCTTGTGTTCCATAAGCTGGGTGTCGACGTGGTACTTGTGTATACCTCACCACAAGATCTGATAGACACCAGCATCTCTTGTGTTCCATGAGCAGGGTGTTGACGTGGTACTTGTGTATACCTCACCACAAGATCTGATAGACACCAGCATCTCATGTGTTCCATAAGCCGAGTGTCGACGTGGCACTTGTGTATACCTCACCACAAGATCTGATAGACGGCAGCATCTCTTGTGTCCATGAGCAGGGTGTCGACGTGGTACTTGTGTATACCTCACCACAAGATCTGATAGACGCCAGCATCTCTTGTGTCCATGAGCAGGGTGTTGACGTGGTACATGTGTATATCTCACCACAAGATCTGATAGACACCAGCATCTCTTGTGTTCCGTAAGCTGGGTGTTGACATGGTACCTGTGTATACAACACCACAAGATCTGATAGACGGCAGCATCTCTTGTGTTCCATGAGCAGGGTGTTGACGTGGTACTTGTGTATACCACACCACAAGATCTGATAGACGGCAGCATCTCTTGTGTTCCGTAAGCTGGGTGTTGACGTGGTACCTGTGTATACAACATCACAAGATCTGATAGACACCAGCATCTCTTGTGTTCCATAAGCCGGGTGTTGACGTGGTACCTGTGTATACCTCACCACAAGATCTGATAGACGGCAGCATCTCTTGTGTTCCGTAAGCTGGGTGTTGACGTGGTACCTGTGTATACAACACCACAAGATCTGATAGACACCAGCATCTCTTGTGTTCCATAAGCCGGGTGTTGACGTGGTACCTGTGTATACCTCACCACAAGATCTGATAGACACCAGCATCTCTTGTGTTCCATGAGCAGGGTGTTGACGTGGTACCTGTGTATACCACACCACAAGATCTGATAGACACCAGCATCTCTTGTGTCCATGAGCAGGGTGTTGACGTGGTACTTGTGTATACCTCACCACAAGATCTGATAGACACCAGCATCTCTTGTGTTCCATAAGCTGGGTGTTGATGTGTTACCTGTGTATACCTCACCACAAGATCTGATAGACACCAGCATCTCTTGTGTTCCATAAGCTGGGTGTTGACATGGTACCTGTGTATACCACACCACAAGATCTGATAGACACCAGCATCTCTTGTGTTCCATAAGCTGGGTGTTGACGTGGTACCTGTGTATACAACATCACAAGATCTGATAGACACCAGCATCTCTTGTGTTCCATAAGCTGGGTGTTGACGTGGTACCTGTGTATACCGCACCACAAGATCTAATAGACACCAGCATCTCTTGTGTTCCATAAGCCGGGTGTTGATGTGTTACCTGTGTATACCTCACCACAAGATCTGATAGACGGCAGCATCTCTTGTGTTCCATAAGCCGGATGTTGATGTGTTACCTGTGTATACCTCACCACAAGATCTGATAGACGGCAGCATCTCTTGTGTTCCATAAGCCGGGTGTTGATGTGTTACCTGTGTATACCTCACCACAAGATCTGATAGACACCAGCATCTCTTGTGTTCCATAAGCCGGGTGTCGACGTGGTACTTGTGTATACCACACCACAAGATCTGATAGACACCAGCATCTCTTGTGTTCCATAAGCTGGGTGTTGACATGGTACTTGTGTATACCTCACCACAAGATCTGATAGACACCAGCATCTCTTGTGTCCATGAGCAGGGTGTTGACGTGGTACTTGTGTATACCTCACCACAAGATCTGATAGACACCAGCATCTCTTGTGTCCATGAGCAGGGTGTTGACGTGGTACCTGTGTATACCACACCACAAGATCTGATAGACACCAGCATCTCTTGTGTTCCATAAGCTGGGTGTTGACGTGGTACCTGTGTATACCACACCACAAGATCTGATAGACACCAGCATCTCTTGTGTCCATGAGCAGGGTGTTGACGTGGTACCTGTGTATACCACACCAAAAGATCTGATAGACACCAGCATCTCTTGTGTCCATGAGCAGGGTGTCGACGTGGTACTTGTGTATTACTCACCACAAGATCTGATAGACACCAGCATCTCTTGTGTCCATGAGCAGGGTGTTGATGTGGTACCTGTGTATACAACACCACAAGATCTGATAGACGGCAGCATCTCTTGTGTCCATGAGCAGGGTGTTGACGTGGTACTTGTGTATACCTCACCACAAGATCTGATAGACACCAGCATCTCTTGTGTTCCATAAGCTGGGTGTCGACGTGGTACTTGTGTATACCTCACCACAAGATCTGATAGACACCAGCATCTCTTGTGTTCCATAAGCTGGGTGTCGACGTGGTACTTGTGTATACCTCACCACAAGATCTGATAGACACCAGCATCTCTTGTGTTCCATGAGCAGGGTGTTGACGTGGTACTTGTGTATACCTCACCACAAGATCTGATAGACACCAGCATCTCTTGTGTTCCATAAGCCGAGTGTCGACGTGGCACTTGTGTATACCTCACCACAAGATCTGATAGACGGCAGCATCTCTTGTGTTCATGAGCAGGGTGTCGACGTGGTACTTGTGTATACCTCACCACAAGATCTGATAGACGCTAGCATCTCTTGTGTCCATGAGCAGGGTGTTGACGTGGTACATGTGTATATCTCACCACAAGATCTGATAGACACCAGCATCTCTTGTGTTCCGTAAGCTGGGTGTTGACGTGGTACCTGTGTATACCACACCACAAGATCTGATAGACGGCAGCATCTCTTGTGTTCCATAAGCTGGGTGTTGACGTGGTACCTGTGTATACAACACCACAAGATCTGATAGACGGCAGCATCTCTTGTGTTCCGTAAGCTGGGTGTTGACGTGGTACCTGTGTATACAACATCACAAGATCTGATAGACACCAGCATCTCTTGTGTTCCATAAGCCGGGTGTTGACGTGGTACCTGTGTATACCTCACCACAAGATCTGATAGACACCAGCATCTCTTGTGTTCCATAAGCCGGGCGTTGACGTACCTGTGTATACCACACCACAAGATCTGATAGACGCCAGCCTCTCTTGTGTTCCATAAGCCGGGTGTTGACGTGGTACCTGTGTATACCTCACCACAAGATCTGATAGATGGCAGCCAAAGTAAGTGTAATAATCTGCATAATTCAACATCATGAAACAGCTGGTCTCTCATCTATGTCTTATTATTACCTTGCTAGATTACAACGTGAAGCAATAGAAACATTGCAATAAATTTAATAGGAAAACTGGCATCTGCTACTTGAGAACATCAAACAGGCACTAATCCGAACCAATCAGGAAAGAAAAGTACCGGAGTGGCTAACCCCCTCCCTCCACGTGCAGCCAGACCAATCGTGTGAGAGCAGCCTGCCGCTATTTCAGTTGCGACCAAACCTTCACCGAGAAGACTTAGACCATGCCACTGAAGACGTGAAAGAAATGTCTGGACCTGAAAATTCCAGCAGATCACGGCTTTTCAGCCTGGAATATTCTTCTAGTTATAATTTGGACTCCAGCCATGAAAGCTTACCACTACTGACAATCTATAATAATTTGGGGGGGGGGATAATCTGCAAACTAGATAATCCACACACAAATAATCAGGAGTATACTGCATTAAGAAGTTTAAAAATTTTTGCTCAGTACTTTGACTATGATCCTTGTAATTTTAAATATAAAGTGAAGATTGCTTTGTTTTAATGTTATTGTGTGGTGCAGTATCTTCAAGCACAGCAAGAGGTCGAGGAAATGCGCAGTAAGATAGAAGTGATGGAGATGGATAACGCTCACGTAGGAGACAAGATCAACTCGGAGATACAGAAGGCAAAGGTGAGTACCTGGTAGTGTGGTCAACAGGTCGTGACTTTGTGGCACCACAGCGTTGATACCCATCCCTGGGCCGTCTAGGTCTAACCAATCCCCAATAACCACTTGAGCGTCATTTCCTGGCTTTCATTCATCGTCCAATAAGAGCAATCAGATTAAAGGACGTTAAGCTATCCCCCCCCTACCACTAAAAGAACTGCTTCAGAAGTGGGAATGGGGATCCACGTGAGCATGTTTAATGCCCGCTTTAACTACTTATGGCACCGCAGGTGGTGACACTGATGATTCATGAATGAAGATGGAGCACTGGTGGAATGCGATGGCAGGGGAAACTGGAGAACACAGAGAAAACCCACCCCAGCACTGCTTTGTCCACCACAAATCTCACATGCGGTCACTTGGGATTGAACCTGGGTCATCTAGGTGAGAGTCGAGTGGTCTAACCACTCTGCCATGGCGCGGCTCCACGTGAGCCAGTTTGCTGTTTTGACAAGGTTGAACATGCCATTTTTACTTTCTCTACATGTTTTATGTACGTAGTGTACAGGGAAAGTATTGTATTCTACCCAAAAATTCAGTACCAAGATTTCAACAGAAATATGTTTTCAGGTCCCCTGAATAAAAAAAAAGCATTTTTAGAAAAAGATCTGTCTGTGGGCAACATAGCTCAAAAACAAAAAGTTTGTCAAATACCAAACTTGATTATTAATTTCAGTATCTTCCAAGGGTGCGACATGAAGATTTTCAAGAAAATCCCCTCACCCTAAACTAACCTATACATGGAAAATTTTTCAAAAATTTTGATTTTCTCAAAAATGGCACCAACGATTTTGATTAAAATCTCTAATATTTAAGATATTTGCATGATAAATAAAATCTATATCTTGAATTTTCTGGGAATAGCTTCTGAAGATTTCTTTATTCTGTATGAATTTTGCATAACTGGTAAAACATAAGAGACAGACAAAAACTTACTACACAAAAAATGTAGATCTCATTAAAACACACAATTTATGCCATATACATTTTTTTTTTTTTTTTTGTGGAGCTGGCCGATTTTGAGATATTCCTTCTTATTGGTTTCAGTTTTAAAATACTTGAATCTTTTCTCATACATGAACTTGTCAACTCCTGGCTACACAAATAAACGGACTTCAATCCCATAGCAACCACATTTTACTATCACTTTAGCTTGGCGTATTCCATTATGTCCTTTCTACTTACAAGGAAGCAAGTAATAAGATAATTTCTGTTAATGTTTATCTTGATTAGCATGAAGTACATACAAGAATACTGTTTTATAAAAATAGTTTGTTTGTAGAAGAGATAGAGAAAGTCATGTGAATGAAACATACTAGATTATTATTTGAATGAAGTGAGGGTTTTTGTGATGTGCTTGCAGCTGCAGTTTAAGGAGAAGATTAGAGAACTGGCCCCACTTCCATCAATCCTTAAAGCTACTCAGATTAAACTGCAAGAGTACCAGAAGGGCAAGTTGATGACAGAACATAAACTGGACGAAAGTAACCAGGAGCTTGAAGAAGCTAAACAACAGGTACAAGACTACCTCCAAGGTCAAGTGGTGAGCGAGCTGATCTCACCCGGAGGTCCCAGGTTTGATTCCCTATCCCCCACACAGTCTGCAAGTGTGTGTGTGTGCGTTTGAGGACAATAAAACTATTTAAACCCAACATAAAGAACCTACAGACAACGAGCAAAGCCCCCGATATCACCTTACATGTTAAAGGGGGCATATAAATGAAACAATAAAAAAATATTTTGTTAAGACCATCAACAACCTTAAGAGATTCAATGTGGCAAACGTAGTAGCTAGATAAGGTATTGTATTTCATTCAATATCAAAATTTCACAAGAAATACATGTTTTGAGGGCCCCAGAATCCAAAATAAGCGTTTTCACTTATTCTAGCCTATGTATACAATACACATAGTGGATGCAGAAGGTATTGTACTCCACCCAAAAATTTGATATAAAGATTTCACCATAAATACATGTTTCAAGGGCCCTAAAATCCAAAATAAACATTTTCACTTAATCTAACTCATGTATACAATATACATAGTGGATAGAGAAGGTATTGTATTCCACTAAAAAAATTTATATCAAGATTTCAATGGAAATACAGTGTGTGTGTGTGTGTGTGTGTGTGTGTGTGTGTGTGTGTGTGTGAGCGCGCAAAGCTCACAAACGCAAAATAGGTTAAATACCAGACTTGGTATTTAAGTTCAGTATCTTCCAAGGATGTCACATGAAGATTTTCAAGAAAATCCCCCCACCCCAACTACCCTTTACACGGAAAATATTTTTATTTTCTCAAAAATAGCTCTAACGATTTTAATAAAATGTCACGTTTAAAATATTTTCATAAAAACAAAATGTACCTATATCTTGAATTTTCTGGAAATAGCCTCTGAAGTGTTCTTTATTGTGGATGACTTTTGTATGTATGTCGATAACAATTTACACTGAACAATTGAGTGGGAGAAAACTAAAATGTGGAGAGAAAAGATATAGAATAAAAACCAGGAAAAATTACTGACAGAGATGTTGTACTTAAAAATTTTTGGAAACAATTAGAAAGAATTTCTGAAACAACTGAGGTAATTATACAGGGAAACTAAGAGAGAAATGGGGGAGAAAAATCACCAAAGAGAGGATCTAATCTGTTTATCTCTTTTATAATTTACCTCATCAGTTTTATTATTAAGTTGGTAGTGTATACAAATGTATAATGAGAGGGAAAGGTACACATACAAAAATAACCAGGTTGTTAACTGTATATGATACCAACTCCAGAAAACATACTATACTGCTGTTTATGAAAATTGCAACACCAAGAAAGAATTTCCCAAATAACTCCCAACTTGGTGGAAGTGTAGAAGAGTGATTAGGCTTGTACATGTAAGCCAAGCAGAGCCCTGTTGCACGAAGTGTAGTCAGTGCAGAGCTGACAGACAATAAAGTAAGTCCAGTATGCTTCATCAACATCAAAGGGAGCCAAAAAAAAAAAGGGAAATGGCGTGTTATTTATGGACGCTCTTTAACTGCTTTGGTTCTCAGCGTCCCATTCTATATTGGGCATGAAAGATCGCTTAATTTTGCTCAGAGGCCTCTCTTATCAGGCTTGAGGTTCTTTTACGTGCCGTAAATCTACGACACGGGACCGACGGCTTTATTTCCCTTCCGAAGGAAGCCATGCTAAGGATTTTTACGCCCGAAAAAATCCATCGTCCTCCGCCGGGTTTGAACCCGCGACCTTGGGTATATGAAGTCAGCATGGTAACCATTACACCACGGAGGGCGACAAAAAAACGGGAGCCATGTCAGCAAGTGAGTTTGAATGGGGCAGAATGATTCATCTCCATGAAGTGGGTTTGCTGTATCATGACATTTCAGCTCATGCAGGGCATGATGTGTATGTGGAAGCAGTGGATAGATGAAGGTCGTATGCAACAAAGATGACCACAGCACAGAATGATTGTCATGTCTGCATGGCCATACAGCTTCATCCACAGTGTTGGCTCGATGCTGAAGCACTGCAACAGATGTGAACGTGTCTGCATCAACGGTTCGTCACCTTCTGCTGCAAGTTGGACTGGTTGCACACATGCCATTACATCGGCTTCCATCGTCCAGAAACCACAAGCTCCTCCGACTGCAATGGGCACCATCACTGGGGTACTGAGTGGCAAAATGTAGTCTTTTTGGACGAGTCCCTCTTCAAAGTGTCCTAAAGTGAGGCTGGCGCTACCATGGGCTGCATTGTTGAGCCGCATAGTGGACAAACACCAGGTTGATGGTTTGGGGCAGCATTGGTTACAACAACCGATCTTGCCTCCAATGAATTGGCATCTCAACAGGTCACATTTCAGAGGTCAATGCCTGGTTACATATAGCGAGGACTATACAAGCATTTTTCAAAGAGCGACGGGTACCATTGCTTGCTTGACATGTCTGGGATATGTTTGGTCACGGTCGTCCAGTAACCAGTGTCACATATTTGTGGGCTTGAATACAAACTTTATGGAGGGAAATCCCTCAGGAACTTATTCAGAATCTTTTTGATTCAATGCCATAGCATGGAGACCACACCAAATACTGAACATGAGAGCTCAAAGGTCATGTATAGATTTGAAAAGTTTATCATTTGTTACTTGTCATGTTCTAATCTGTGATATTAAATTTATTGCATTTATGAATTTCCTTCCTGGTGTTGCAATTTTCACTAACAGTATTGTATGTATGTTGAAAACATGAAATTATCTGTCTATAGAAGGTAGAAGAATAATCTTTTGTAAGGATAGTTTGTTATAGAATATGTAGAGAAGGTCATGTGGATGCAACACAGACTTTCCTTTTAACAATTAAGTGACCAAAACTTTTATTGCCAGTGAAGTTTCAATGCTGAATGCTTGATGGAATACAATACTTTGTATATGGAAAAGGTGAGGAAATCTTTACTTACAGATTGTGGCGCTGGAACACAAAGTACAGCTACTTGAACTACAAGAGGCAGACAGTGAAGTGGAGAAGATGACTGAGCAGGTCAATGCTCTCGAGAACAAGTGCAACGACCTCACAGAACAGCTCAACAAACTCAAGTATGTAGCATCAAAACAGTTTGTTATTATTGCAACTTTCTCTAGCCTGTATGAACAATGTACATGGTAGTGTGTTCCACCCAAAAATCTGATACCAGGATTTCACCAGAAATGTGTCTTCTGAGGTTCCCCAAGTCCGAAAAAAAACAGTTTTACTTTCTCTAGCCCCATACATACAATGTACATAGGGATAGAGAGTATTGTATTACACCCAAAAATTCCATGTCAAGATTTCACCAGAAATACATGTTTTAGGACCCTCTGAATAAAAAAAAAAAAAAAAATTTAGAAACAGGTCCATGTGTGTGTGTGTGTGTGTGTGGGTGACTGTGGACAGCATAGCTCAAAAACGAAAATACAGTTAAATACCAAACATGGTATTTAAATTTGGTATCTTCCATGGATGCGACACAAAGATTTTCAAGAAAATCCCCCCTAACCCTAACTACTCTTTACATTGAAAAAAATTTCGAAAATTTTGTTTTTCATAAAAATGGCTCAAACGATTTTGATTAAAATACACATGTGAAAGCCATTTCTGTCACAAATAAAATGAATATCTTGAATTTTTTGGGAATAGCTTCTGAGGACCTGTTCATTCTGGGTGAATTTTGCTTAATATGATATAACTAGTAAACCATAAGAGATAGAAAAAAAACTTGCATTATAAAAAATGTAGATCTTATTGCAATACACCAGTTATGTCATTTACATTTTTTTTCATAGAGCTTAGTGTTCTCGAGGTATTCCTTGTTATTAGTTTCAATTGTGAAGTACTTATACTTTCCTCAGACGGAAGTGTCCGTTTTTCTTTTGTTCTACTCCTGGCAAGTAAAGAAGCAATTTGCAATGACAATCGCATAACACAGCTTTTAAAACATTTGACTATCATTTTAGCTAGTGCATTCCCTTAGTTCTATTCTACTTATAAGGAACCAAGTAATAAAATTCTGCTTATGTTTATCTCGATTAGCATAGTGTTGAAAGAAGAATTAACTTTTGTAAGAAGTTTGTTTGTAGAGCAGCTAGAGAAAGTCATGTGAGTGTGAACGCATCAGATTTTTAGTAAAAGGTCCATATACGTGTGTGTGTTTATGGACAGCATATCTCAAAAATGAAAAGTTGGTTAAATACCAAACTTGGATTTAAGTTCACTATCTCCTAAGGATGCAAAACAAAAATTTTCAAGAAAATCCCCCCCCCCATCCCTAACTACCTTTTATATGGAACATTTTTCAAAAATGTTGTTTTCTCAAAACTGGTTCTAATGATTTTGATTATAATCTCTTAAATTAAAGATCTTTACCTGACAAATCAAATGTATATCTTGAATTCTGTGGGAAGAGCCTGTGAAGTGCTCTTTATTCTGATCTATCTATCATAGTTTACCAGAGGTCACTAGTGGTGTGTTGCAGTGCAAGTGCGGCCAGCAACATGAAAGCCCTCGAGAAGAGTGAGAAGCAACTGGAGCAGAAGACTCAGGAAGTAGCGCAAGTTGCAGCACACTTGGAGACCGTGCGAGAAGAATCTGCTCGGCAAGTAGCTCGGGCCAAGGATCGTGCTGAGAACATACGCCGCTGTCTTCAGAGTCAGATCACAGACCTAGAGTTGCAGCTGGCACAGAGCCGGGCTATTGCTAGCGCCGTCCAGAAGGACAGAGATGAGGTGAGAGAACATTGCCACACTACGTTTATATCTTACCCAGTATTTATGGGTGAATTTTTACTTTCTCTACATGTACTATGTACATAGTGTATAGAGAAGGTATTTCACTCCACCCAAAAATTTGATACCGAGATTTCACTGAAAATATATGTTTTAGGGTCCTCTGTATCCAAAAAATGTATTTTCAGAAAAAGATCCATGTGTGTGTGTGTGTGTGTGTGTCTGTGAACATGATAACACAAAAACGAAAAGTCGGTAAAATACCAAACTTGGTATTTAGGTTTAGTATCTTCCAGGGATGTGACACAAGGTTTTGAGAAAAATCCCCCCACCCCAAACTACCCTTTACATGGAACTTTCTTTTGCAAATTTTGATTTTCTAAAAAATGGCTAACGATTTTGATTAAAATATTATATATTAAAGATATTTACTTGACAAACAAAATGTATATTTTGAATTTTCTGGGAATAGCCTCTGAAGACTACTTTATTTTGAGTGAATTTTACGGAATTTTGCATAACTGCTAAACCATAAGAGATAGACAAAAACTTACCACACAAAAAATGTAGAGCACATTAAAATATACAATTATGTTGTATACATTTTTTTCATAGAGTTGATCGTTTTTAAGATCTTTCTTGTTTTTGTTTTCAGATTCGAAAAACTTAACTTTTCTCATACAGGAATTTGTCAACTCTGGTCCATACAAACAAAGGAACTTCAGTCACCTAGCAACCAGCTTTTGACCATTGCTTTAAACTATACTACTCTCTTATTTCCCTTCTTCTTACAAGAAAGCAAGTAATAAGACCATTTCTGCTACTTTTTTGTCAATTAGCACGAAGTAAATAGAAGCATGAGCTTTTTAAAACTAATTTGTGGCAGAGATGTAGAGAAAATCATGTGAATGGAACACATCAGATTTTTAAGATTTAAAAATAACATAGTTCAAAAACAAAAATAAATTAAATACAAAACTTGATATTTAAGTTGCTATCTTGCAAGGATAAGATTTTAAAGACCCCCCCACCATCACAAACTACCGTTTATATGCAGAAGAATTTAAATTTTCTGAAAAATGGCTATAGTGATTTTGATTTAAAGATTGACGATGTCATAGTCCTTGCCTCCCTCCTAGACGGCCTGGGTTTGATCCCAAGCACCCACATGTGGGATTTGTGGTGGACGAAGCAGCATCTGGGTCCTCCTGTTTCCCACACGCTCATGCCTGGCTATGGGCCAACTACTCGTTCCAGGTTCTCCATTCTGTGGTTTTGTACCATTGGGTATCTGATAGCCTTCTGCTTGTAAATCATAGAAGGGTGTCAGTCCTAAATATGGAAGGGGTAAGTCAACTGCATTTTATATATATAATCAAACTTTCTGAGAATACCCTCTGAAGACCTCTTCATTCTGAATTAACTTTGTATAACTGGTAAACCAAAAGACAGACAAAGAAATGTATCTCTCGTTAAAACACACAATTTAGCTCACATACATTTTTGTGGTAGAGTTAACCATTTCCAAGATATTCTTTGTTATCTGTTTTAATTTTAAAACACTTTAAACTTTTCTCAAATGGGAAGTCTCATTTGTTTCATCTCTTTATTTTTACTCTTGGCCATGGAAAGAGAACTGAAGCAAAACTATTTTTGCTAATGCTTATCTTGATTAGCATGATGTAGATGTAACAGAGAAAATCATGTGAATTGAACACATCATAGTGTTAGGTATATAGATTGAGAGTTGTACAAAAGCTGATGTTTGTTTTTGTTTGCAGATACGACAACGAATGCAGTACCAAATAAACAACCTGAGTGAGAACTTTGATCAAGCCCAAATGAGAATTCGCACGTTACATTCTCAGGTCAACTTCCTCAAAAGATCCTACTCCAACATATTTGCGCCAAATCCTCTTGTCATGATAACGTAGAAACAAATTTAAGTTAATGTTTGTAAAAATTTGTTAACTTGTCTTTAAACGTCTATGTATATCAGACATGCACTTTGATAAAACTGACAATACTGCATGTAAATCTCATTGTCTTTATTATATTGCTTCAAAAACATCATAATGTAATATATATACTCTTACAAAACAAATATTGCACTTTACAAAAGTGTAAAAACACCAGAAACACTTGACACAAAAAGGTGTTTACATTACATTCACTAGATCACAACCTTTGGTGCATAATTGAGCAAAACAACTCTCAAAACTTTTAATACTGTAATAGAGAAAATAATCAGTTATATATACATAATATGTAAGGCTTATTTTGTGGAGCGCAGACGTTGTGTCAGAATACTGCGCACTGCTTCGGAACGAGACTTCATATGTTCAGCAAATACATTCAAGTCTTCTAAACATTTGAATAACGTCCTCTTCTCCTGCAACACAACACACAGAAACATCTAGTTACTTTCTCTACATGTAATACTTTATAGAGAAGGTATTGCATTGCACCCAAAAATTCAATACCGAGATTTCACCAGAAAGATGCCCTGTGTCCAAAAAAATAGCCTTCTTAGTAAAAGGCTCAACAGAGAAAAGCTGGTTAAATACCAAACATGATATATAAGTTTGGTTTATAAATGTAAAAAGAAGCTAGTAACAGTGAAGAATAACACAAATATTAATATAAAAATAATAGTTGCAACAAATCTTCACTTATCTTTTGGAATCCTTGCTTGGACTAGTTAAAAAAACGTACAGTAACTTCTATTTTTATTGTTTAAAACGTAAAGTAACTCCTATTTTTGTTAGAAAAACTGTTAAATTTGACAATAATAGTATTCACCAAAAAGCAGCAGAGAAGAAAGTAATTGAAGTTGAAAGAAGTTTGCATTTTAAAAACTTAAATAACATTGAATTGAAATTATATAATTTGCATCTTAAACTTATAAATGTTTTAGGTAATTCAATTTGGAATGTAAATTGTTTGAAAATTTGAACTTTAGCATGAAAAATAAAACAAATAAACTGAAAAATAAATTAAATAAATTATGCTTAAAACAAAATAAATTGAAACCAACTAAAGGGAATAACCCTAAAGATAATGTAATTAACCTTTCAAATTGTAATTTCAATGAGAAGGAAATAAATTTTTTGAATAAAGGTTTCAAAATCTGTGTAGATTTTTCAAAAAATATAGATGATTATGTAGCAGATATAGAAATTGCTAGTCAGGATTTAAATGAAAATAATAAATTATTGGTTAAAGAAAAATGTAGTAAAATATTACAGAATTTGAATAAAAATCACCCTAAAGTAAATCACAATAAACAAATTATTAAATTATTAAATCATTAAAAGAAAAAGATGTAATCTATACTAAAGCTGATAAAGGTAACAGCATTGTAATTTTAAATAAAATTGATTACATTAACAGAATGGAACTCTTACTTCAAGGTGAAGATTACAAAAGCATTGATATTAACCCTTTAAAATCCTGCATTTCAATTTATGATAAGACCCTTAATGAAATTAAAAGTATTACAAATAAAGAAAAGCAAATTATAAAAATCAGTAATCCAATTTTACCCAGAATATATGCTCTTCCCAAAATTCATAAACCTGGAAATAAAATGAGACCTATTGTAAATTGCATAAATTCACCTACTTACAGCCAAGCTAAATGGTTAAATAAAAAATTCACTAATTTTGAAAAATTTGAGAGTTTAAGTATTAAAAATTCTTTTGAGCTAGTCGAAAGGATCAGCAATATTACATTATCTACTAATGATAAACTTGTTTCTTTTGATGTAACTGCTTTGTTTCCAAGCATTCCTAGAGAAAAACTTTTGGCATTTTTAAAAAAATTGTGAAGTTCTATAGAATTGAATGAAGATTTAATAAATGATTTTGTTATCCTTACTAATCTTTGTTTGGATCAAAATTTTTTCAGCTTTAATCACAAATTCTATCAACAAACTTCAGGTTTAGCAATGGGTAGTCCACTTTCACCTTTTCTTGCTGATCTTTTCATGAGCTATTTTGAAATACAGGTCACTAAAGCATTCCCTCTAATTTTTAAAACTTGGTATAGATATGTAGATGATATATTTGCTATTGTTCCTGATAAACATGTAAATGATGCTTTAAAACTTTTAAATTTACAAGATAAGGCTATAAAATTCACATTAGAAACTGAAAGTGATGGCTATCTCCCTTTCCTGGATTTAAAAATAATAAAAAAAGACAATAAATTGAGTTTTGGAATATACAGAAAGCAAACCCACACTGATAATTATATAAAAAATAATAGCTTTAACCCTTTTTCACATAAATTTGCTGTTTTTAATAGTTTAATTTATAGGTTAATTAATTTACCCCTTAATAAAGATGAATTCTATACAGAATATAAACACATTATTAACACTGCTTTAATTAATGGTTTTAATACTGATTTTATAAATAAAAAAATTGAGAAGTTTAAATATCAAAAAGCTATTAAAGATATTTCTACGCTTAAGAAAATAAAAGATAATTACATTTTTAAAAAATTTACTTATCACCCTTGGGCAAATAAAAAATTCACAAATATTTTCAAAGAGCATGGCATAATATTGGTTCCTCAAAATAAATACAGTATAAAAAATTTGTTAGGCTTTTCTAAAAAGGATGAAATTTCAAAAAATAAAAAATCTGGCGTTTATCAATTAAACTGTTTAAATTGTGACCTTGTTTATATTGGTAAGACTAAATGTCATTTGGAAACCAGAGTAAAAGAACACTTTAGGAATATTAAATACAAACAAATTGATAAATCAGCTGTAGCAGAACATTTTTGGAAATTTAATCATGAAATAAATCCAGATGTTAAATTATTAAAACACTTAAATGGGCCCATAGATTTAATGGTTTGGGAGAAAATATTTATATTAAAGTATAGAAATCATGCAATGAATTTTGATATACCTCCAATTGACTCTCTTACCAAATTTGTTTTGATTCCAGTAGTTAGCAATGCATTAGTACACAATCCACCTAGTAGCAGTAACCATAACAGTGTAAATAAACAACATCAAAAAAGAGACCAAAAGGATATGTTGATAATGCAATGAAATCGTTGCGAAACTAGTCCAGGCAAGGATTCCAAAAGATAAGTGAAGATTTGTTGCAACTATTATTTTTATATTAATATAAGTTTGGTACCTCCCAAGGATGTGACACGATTTTCAAGAAAATCCCCCCACCCCCAACTATCCTTTACATTTTTAGAAAATGTTTATCTTCTCTAAAAATGTTGATTAAAACACACTATATTAAAGATCTTCACATCGATAATAAAATGTATATTTTGAATGTACTGGGAATAGCCTCTAAGCACTTTTTATTCTGGTTGAGTTTTACAGAATTTTGTATAACGGTTAAACCGTAAGAGATAAACAAAAACTTAAATGTACATCTCTTTAAAACACATAAAGAAAACATGTGTTTTTCCTGTACAATTTCCCATTTTTGAGATATTTCTTGTTATTGATTTCAATTTTAAATTAATTAACTTTTATATAAGGTATTAATTTGTTGAGTTGGTCTTTTAACACTACATCACTTACATGAGCACAAACGAATTCAACAAATAGTTAAAAACCATAATTCAAACAGCAGAACAAACTGGATACAGCAAGAACCTTGTATACAAGAAACTTGACAAAGCAAAGCAGAAAAAAACCATAGAAGAAATAACTACCCTAACAGCAGGAAAAGACAATATCAACACATTCAAAAAATTCACTTATCACCCCTGAGCATTTAGAAAATTCAAAAAGATCTTCGAAGAACAAAACATCACCCTGGCTCCAATAAACAGATTTTCTGTCATAAAGTTACTGAATTCAAAAATCAAAGGAGAAATTCCACCAGAAAATAGGTCAGGAATATATCAAATTAAATGCACAAATTGTGAAAAGTTCTACATAGGACAAACCAAAAGAAGTTTAAAAATCAGATCCCAAGAGCACTTTAGAAATCTAAAACTAAAACAAGATAAATCAACAGTAGCATTTCACTTCTGAAAAGAAAACCATAATCTAGATCCAAACCCAAAAGTGGTAAAAACCATGTCAGGCCACAATGAACAGGAAAACAAAGATCGGCTAATAAACTTTGAAATCCCGCCAGTAGACAGCTTAGTTAAGAAGTCCATCATTTCACCACCAGAGACGAGAACACAAGCAAACGCAACCAGCAATGACAGTTGGACCCATGAGGTTGAAAATGGAAGCCTATGCTTCCGAAACTAGTCCCTCATAATAAGAATGTAAGTGACATAGTGTTAAAAAACCAACTCAACAAATTAATACCACATATAATTTGACCGTCACTGTTACTAAATTACTCCAAACATCAATTAATTAATTTTTCTCAAATGGGGACCATGTAAAGCGGTGTGAACCGTCTATTATTTCTCAGAGTTGGAGAAAATTTGGATATGAGCTTAAGTAGGACGTACTGAATTTGAACATGGACCTTCACTAAGATAAATCAAAAGGAATATGTATCAACGTCTGTGCCTCCACTTATGGAAATAAACTGGCCTTGGGTAAGCAACTTAAGGCTGCTGAAATTCAGTAATGTAATGTACAGCTCCAGATTATCAAACACGATGCTTGTCATCGTATCTCAAATCTAACCAGTTCTCTTGGCAACTAATCTCATTTTATACCTTACTCAACATCTGTGTGCCCTTCTCATTGATTGACTCCCCACCAAAATTTGCATTTTTATGGCACATCAAGTAAACAGATAACATAACTTAAATACTGATCTAAAAAATCTGATGTGTTCCATTCACAATACTTTCTCTACATCTCTGTAACAAATTATTGTTAAAAAGCTTATTCTTCTATTTACTTCATGCTAATCGAGATAAAATTAGCAGAAATAGTCTTATTACTTGCTTCCTTGTAAGTAGAAGGGCAATTAGGGAGTACCATAGGTTAAAGGATAGTCAAAAGCTGGTGGCTATGTGACTCAAGCTCCTTTGTTTGTATGGACAGCAGTTGGCAAATTCCTGTATGAGAAAAGTATAAGTTTTTCAAAGCTGAAACCAAAAACAAGGAATTACTAAAACAATGACCAACTCCATGAAAAAAAATGCCTATAGCATAAATTGTGTATTTTAATGCCCTCTACAATTTTTGTGTGGTAAGTTTTTGCCCATCTCTTACGGTTTAGCAGTAATTCAAAATTCCGTAAAATTCATCCTGAATAAAGTAGTCTTCATAGGCTAGTGCCAGAAAATTCAAGATATACATTTTATTTGTAAGGTAAATATCTTTAATATACAATATTTTAGTCAATATTGTTACACCATTTTTTAGAAAATCAAAATTTTCAAAAACAGTTCTATGTAAAGGGTAGTTGGGTGTTGGGGGATTTTCTTGAAAATCGTGTCACATCCTTGGAAGATACCAAACCTAAATACCAAGTTTGGTTTTTAACTGACTTTTCATTTTGGCACACCTCCACACCCATTTTTCTAAAATCTTTTTTTTTTTGATTCAAGGAGTCTCAAAACATATATTTCCGGTGAAATCTTGGTATTGAATACGTAGTACGTGTAGAGAAAGTAAAAATGACCTATGTAAAGTATATATACAACAAATGTATAAAGCAATGCAAAATGCTGTCTGAAAGTGCCAAGCAGAATGCAGAGTGTTAAATTATTAGTAGTAAAATGAGTTCCAAATGACATAGAGAACTCAATCTTTTTTCGTTCTTAGTAAACCCTTTTGTCTACTGTAATATGCATTATATGGATGAGAAGTCTCTTCAATATTTTTACAATATTAAAAAATCTGCTGTGTTCCATTCACATGACTTTCTCGACATCTCTGCAACAAATTATTGATAAAAAGCTTATGCTTCTATTTACTTCATGCTAATCGAGAAAAAATTAGTAGAAATAGTCTTATTACTTGCTTCCTTGTAAGTGGAAGCGAAATAAGGGAGTACCATAGGTTAAAGTGACAGTCAAAAGCTGGTTGCTATGTGACTAAAGTTCCTTTGTTTGTATGGACAATTCCTGTATGAGAAAAGTTAAGTTTTTCAAAGCTGAAACCAAAAACAAGGAATATCTAAAAAATGGTCAACTCCATGAAAAAAATGTATATAACATAAATTGTGTGTTTTAACGTGCTCTACATTTTCTGTTAAGTAAGTTACTTATGGTTTACTAGTTATGCAAAATCCATCCAGAATAAGCATGTCTTCACAGGCTACTACCAGAAAATTGAAGATATATGTTTTATATGTCAAGTAAATATCTTAAATATAAGAGATTTTAATCAAAATCCTTTGAGCCATTTTTGAGAAAATAAAAAATTTCGGAATTTTTTCCATGTAAAGGGTAGATGAGGGTGGGGGAATTTTCTTGAAAATCTTCATGTGGCATCCTTGGAAAATACTGAACTTAAATACCAAGTTTAGTATTTAACAGTGCTATGCTGTCCATAGACACACATGGACAATTTTCTCAAAATGCTTCTTTTTTTCAGGGGGTCTCAAAACATGTATTTCTGGTGAAATTTTTATATCAAATTTTTGGGTACAGTACCATACCTTCTCTTTACACTATGTAGATAGTGTGTGTCGAGAAAAAAAATATCCAAAAATAATCAATAATTATGCATACAAACCTTACTACACAGAAAGTTCAAGCTAATTAAATGAAAATATTTCTTTACTAAAACAGCACCCTCTTTTGGTTTGGTGTTTTATTTTTTAAAATACAAAAAATGAATTCATGTAACCTGAAGGCTGGAAACTGAAAAAAAAATCAATAACAAAACACACATTGAAACATTGTCAGTGGGAAACCATCGATAATGAAGCCCACATGGCTTTGAAACCAGTCTGGAAAATGATACGTAAGTGACACTTAAGTGTTACAAACCTAACTCAAAAATATTAATTTCCTTAGCTTGTTTTCCACAACAAAATAATGCCAATACACTGACATGATATTCATGAGCTCCCCACTCCATCTTTCTCTCTTGCCTGTTACTGGCACACTACAAGCCAGTTACTCGAGGAGTAGTAAAGGTGACCTTGTGAACGAAAATATACACTGTTGCCACGTTTCTCCATTTATAATATGTATACTACAGCTCATTTAAATTTTACTGGCAATTCTGTGCAATATAACACAAAATGAGGGAACTGTATCATGTAAATGAAAACACAGGCTACATAAAAACCAACTGGGACAGGCACTTTACAGCCAATAGTATCATACTGTATTTGTTACTAACTTATTCTAATACCATATATGTGTTTTCTGTCAATACCACATTTTGAATAATAACAGGAGGACTGTCTGTAAAATAAGGTTTCCAAGGAACTGCAGTCGCGAGATCAGCATCTCTGCTTCACATTCAAAAGGTCGTGAATTCGAATCTCACTTAGGGTGAGTTACCTGCATAAGGTTTTTTTTCGCGCTTTTCCCTTATCCTGAAAAGACGAATGTCGATTAATTTTAAGCTCCATGGACCCCGAGATCATTTGAGTATCATTTCACCAATTTCATTCATCGTCCAATATGACCAACCAGGTTAAAGTACGTTGAGTGTTTCAACACATTGAAGCCCGGGCGTTTCTTTAGTTGAAGTGCCAAGAAATGCAAGGTTTTTATGCGTACTTTGAGTTATTACTTACAGTATATCAATTAAATCTGCCAAAAAGTATTGGGACAATCTAAAAGTATGGTATTCAACGATTTCTCAACAAGTAAGAAAATAGTCATAACTTCCTTATTATTATTTTATTTTAAATTTACAACAACTATCAAATATGAATTTGAAAAAATTGTGCATAAAGCTGCTTACACTACATTTATTCAAAGTTCAAAAAACCCTCCCTCAAAATCAGAATTTTCCAGAGCTTCATTTGTATCTTGAATCCCAGCTTCAGTTCACAGAACTCAAGGAAAATGCAGGATTTTAACATTTAAGAACAAAAATATAACAAACAGATCTCCACCTTCAAGGAAAATGGCGCGACTACTCGATAGCAGCCAATATTACTAAATTTCCTAATAGTTGACTAAAGCAAGGACAAATGGCAGCACAAATCAGACAACTAAATGGTAACTGATGTATGTTCTTTGCTGCATAGCACAAGACCGAGTTTAAGGTCGTGGAATTGTATTAAAAGTGTTAGAAATACCTGCCCGAGCTATACTTGGACATGGGCCTCATGAACATTTCGCACGACCCGAGCTATACTTGGATGTGGGCCTCCTGAACATTTCGCACGGCCTGAGCTATACTTGGACGTAGGCCTCATGAACATTTCGCACGGCCTGAGCTACTTGGATGTGGGCCTCATGAACATTTCGCATGGCCCGAGCTATACTCGGACTTGGGCCTCATGAACATTTCGCATGGCCCGAGCTACTTGGACGTGGGCCACATGAACATTTCGCATGGCCTGAGCTATACTTGGACGTAGGCCTCATGAACATTTCGCACGGCCTGAGCTACTTGGATGTGGGCCTCATGAACATTTCGCATGGCCCGAGCTATACTCGGACTTGGGCCTCATGAACATTTTGCAAGGCCCGAGCTACTTGGACGTGGGCCTCATGAACATTTCGCACGGCCCGAGCTATACTCGGACTTGGGCCTCATGAACATTTCGCATGACCCGAACTATACTCGGACTTGGATCTCATGAAGATTTCGCTCGGCCCGAGCTACTTGGACGTGGGCCTCATGAACATTTCGCATGGCCCGAGCTACTTGGACGTGGGCCTCATGAACATTTCGCACGGCCCGAGCTACTTGGACGTGGGCCTCATGAACATTTCGCACGGCCCGAGCTATACTCGGACTTGGGCCTCATGAACATTTCGCATGACCCGAACTATACTCGGACTTGGATCTCATGAAGATTTCGCTCGGCCCGAGCTACTTGGACGTGGGCCACATGAACATTTCGCTCGGCCCGAGCTATACTTGGACGTGGGCCACATGAACATTTCGCACGGCCCGAGCTATACTTGGACGTGGGCCTCATGAACATTTCGCACGGCCCGAGCTATACTTGGACGTGGGCCTCATGAACATTTCGCACGGCCCGAGCTATACTTGGACGTGGGCCTCATGAGCATTTCGCATGGCCGGAGCTATACTTGGACGTGGGCCTCATGAACATTTCGTACGGCCCGAACTATACTTGGATGTGGGCCTCATGAACATTTTGCACCGCCTGAGCTATACATGGACTTCGGCCTCATGAACATTTCGCAAGGCCCAAGCTATACTCAGACTTGGATCTCATGAACATTTCGCACGGCCCGAGCTATACTTGGACGTGGGCCTCATGAACATATCGCACGGCCCGAGCTATACTTGGACGTAGGCCTCATGAACATTTCGCACGGCCCGAGCTATACTTGGACGTGGGCCTCATGAGCATTTCGCACGGCCTGAGCTACTTGGATGTGGGCCTCATGAACATTTCGCACGGCCCGAGCTATACTTGGACGTGGGCCTCATGAGCATTTCGCACGGCCTGAGCTACTTGGATGTGGGCCTCATGAGCATTTCGCACGGCCCGAGCTATACTTGGACGTGGGCCTCATGAACATTTCGCACGGCCCGAGCTATACTTGGATGTGGGCCTCATGAACATTTCGCACGGCCCGAGCTATACTTGGACGTGGGCCTCATGAGCATTTCGCACGGCCTGAGCTACTTGGACGTGGGCCTCATGAGCATTTCGCACGGCCCGAGCTACTTGGATGTGGGCCTCATGAACATTTCTCATGGCCCGAGCTATACTCGGACTTGGATGTCATGAACATTTCGCACGGCCCGAGCTATACTTGGACGTGGACCTCATGAACATTTCGCACGGCCCGAGCTATACTCAGACTTGGATCTCATGAACATTTCGCACGGCCCGAGCTATACTTGGACGTGGACCTCATGAACATTTCGCACGGCCCGAGCTATACTTGGACGTGGACCTCATGAACATTTCGCACGGCCCGAGCTATACTCAGACTTGGATCTCATGAACATTTCGCACGGCCCGAGCTATACTTGGACGTGGACCTCATGAACATTTCGCACGGCCCGAGCTATACTCAGACTTGGATCTCATGAACATTTCGCACGGCCCGAGCTATACTTGGATGTGGACCTCATGAACATTTCGCACGGCCCGAGCTATACTCGGACTTGGATGTCATGAACATTTCGCACGGCCCGAGCTATACTTGGACGTGGGCCTCATGAACATATCGCACGGCCCGAGCTATACATGGACTTCGGCCTCATGAACATTTCGCAAGGCCCAAGCTATACTCAGACTTGGATCTCATGAACATTTCGCACGGCCCGAGCTATACTTGGACGTGGGCCTCATGAACATATCGCACGGCCCGAGCTATACTTGGACGTAGGCCTCATGAACATTTCGCACGGCCCGAGCTATACTTGGACGTGGGCCTCATGAGCATTTCGCACGGCCCGAGCTACTTGGATGTGGGCCTCATGAACATTTCGCACGGCCCGAGCTACTTGGATGTGGACCTCATGAACATTTCGCACGGCCCGAGCTATACTCGGACTTGGATGTCATGAACATTTCGCACGGCCCGAGCTATACTTGGACGTGGGCCTCATGAACATTTCGCACGGCCCGAGCTATACTTGGACGTAGGCCTCATGAACATTTCGCATGGCCCGAGCTACTTGGACGTGGGCCTCATGAACATTTCGCACGGCCCGAGCTACTTGGACGTGGGCCTCATGAACATTTCGCATGGCCCGAGCTACTTGGACGTGGGCCTCATGAACATTTCGCACGGCCCGAGCTACTTGGACGTGGGCCTCATGAACATTTCGCACGGCCCGAGCTATACTCGGACTTGGGCCTCATGAACATTTTGCACGGCCTGAGCTATACTTGGACTTGGGCCTCATGAACATTTTGCATGGCCCGAGCTATACTCGGACATGGATCTCATGAACATTTCGCATGGCCCAAGCTATACTTGGACGTGGGCCTCATGAACATTTCGTACGGCCCGAGCTATACTTGGACGTGGGCCTCATGAACATTTTGCACCGCCTGAGCTATACATGGACTTTGGCCTCATGAACATTTCACACGGCCCGAGCTATACTCGGACTTGGGCCTCATGAACATTTCGCATGGCCCAAGCTATACTCGGGCATGGACTCCAATGTGTTAAGCTACCTATGCTGCACGGTGGGAGAGTACTATGATGCTACAAAAGATTGTACCCCACATGCAAAAATATATTGATCTGAATGGCAATTATGTCGAAAAATAGGAAAACGTCAAAACTGGCCAAAAATGTATTATTCAATGCCAATAAATTAGTAATCTTATTTTACAGACAAGCCTTGTAATAGTAATACAGAAACTTACCTCTGAGGATAGTTTGATGTGCCCTTTACAAATCTCTCTTGTTTTCAACTCAGACAAACTGCAAAAGAAATGAATGAAAACAGTGTTTAAATTCCTTTTTCATGGATTTAGTTTACTCATTGCTAAGAGCCTAGCTTCAAACATGAAATAATCGCAAGTACACTTGGCATTTGTAGTCCAAATCATTGCACACATGTAGTCATGTTAGAAGGAATATAAACAGTGATATTTCACAAAATATGCTGTTTCAATTTTCAATAAAGGACTTGTATTAATGGAAAGCCACATCTGGAAGCAAATTACATGATATTCACAACTCCGAGGCCCGACTTCAGTCATAAAGATCAAGTTGTATTACCCCAACCATACTTCTGGTGTGTGCAACCTCTCAGTTCATCACAATGCCCCATCGCTATCTAGAACATAGTAGAGGCAGATGCGACGTCCCCAACAGCCTACCTCAACTCTGCACAACGAACAACCCTACATTTCATGAAATTTACAAAATTGTACAATAACATACAGTATGTCCATGTTTTTTACTTTCTCTACATGTTCTATGTACACAGTGTATAGAGAAAGTATTGTAATGCACCCAAAAATCCTATATAACCGTATCGGAATTAATTTGTAACAAAAAAGTTTCACGTTTATATAAGTAAAATAAGTGAAAGTAAGTAAAAAAAACTATGGTTTCTAAGAACAAGAATAAAATGAGCAGCGAGGAGAGAAGGTGGTTCGAGGGGAGTGAATTCAAAGTTGTAAACAAATGTCATTACTTAGGAGTAAGGCTGAATAATAAGGAAAATAGACAGAGCAAAGGAAAAGGGAAAATAGGTATTAATAGCATAAGAATATGCTTAAAGAAAATATCAAACATGAGAGTAAACTGGCTAGAGAGAATATACACAGCAGTAAGAATGTTGCATGGAACTGGAATTGTATGTAAAATGATATTGGGATTATCAAAAATAGCTTCTAATGGAGTAGCATTAGTTGAATTGGGGAGAGGTGGCATATTCATCCAGAATAAAGTAGTCTTCAGAGGCTAGTGCCACAAAATTCAACATATACATTTTAATTGTCAAGTAAATATCTCAAATATACAAGATTTTAATCAAAATCATTAGAGCCATTTTTAAGAAAATTAAGATTTTCAAAATTTTTTTCCATGTAAGGGTAGTTTGGAGTGGGGAGATTTTCTTGAAAATCTTTGTGTCGCATCCTTGGAAGATACTAAACTTAAACATCAAGTTTGGTTTTTAACGGCCTTTTCATTTTTGAGCTATGCTGTCCACAGACAGACACACACAAACACATGGACATTTTTCTAACAATGCCTTTTTTGGATATATTTCCAGTGAAATCTCAGTATTGAACTTTTGGGTACAATACAATACCTTCTCTCTACACTATGTAGAGAAAGTAAAAATACAGAGGATACTGTTATACAGCGTAACTTATTTAACATTTTATACAGTAAAATACATTTTCTGAGAGATACTTTGAATTGCTTTAAGTTTACAGTTTTCTTCAGTTATCTATTTAGGCAAATGATTGTACAAATCTTTGGTTTTATTTCCTTTACTCAACGTTTCTCTCATTCTGTTTATGAAATAATTTTGGTTTGTTCTTGTGTCATGTTTTTACTTTGATTGCTATGATTTTTATTTTCTCTATACGCACTATGTACATAGTGTATAGAGAAGGTATTGTACTCCATCCAAAAACTTGATACCGAGATTTCACTGGCAATATATGTTTTAGGGTCCCCTTTATCTAAAAAAAAAATCATTTTCAGAAAAAGGTCCGTGTGTGTGTCTATGTGTCTGTGAACACGATTACTCAAAAACGAAAAGTCGGTAAAATAACAAACTGGGTATTTAAGTTTAGTATCTTCCAGGGATGGACATGAAGATTTTGAGAAAAATTTCCCCACCCCCAACTACCCTTTACATGGAACTTTTTTCCAAAATTTTGATTCTCTCAAAAATGGCTCTAATGATTTTGATTAAAATATTGTATATTAAAGCTATTTATCTGACAAATAAAATATTTATCTTGAATTTTCTATGAATGGCCTCTGAAGAGTACATTATTCTGGATGAATTTTACAGAATTTTGAATAACTGTTAAATTGTAAGAGATTGAGATTTATTTACCACACAAAAAATGAAGAGCACTTTAAAACACACAATTTATGTTATATACATTTTTTTCCTGGATTTGATAATTTTTTAGACATTCCTTGTTTTTTGTTTCAGCATTAAAAAACGTATACTTTTCTCATACAGGAATTTGTCAACTCGTGTACATACAAACAAAGGAACTTCGGTCACATAGCAACCAGCTTTTGATTATCACTTTAACCTATGGTACTCCCTTATTTTGCTTCTACTTACAAGGAAGCAAGTAATAAGCCTATTTCAGCTAATTTTTCTCGATTAGGATGAAGTAAATAGAAACAAAAGCTTTTTAAATATAATTTGTTGCAGAGATGTAGAAAAAGTCATGTGAATGTAAGACATCAGATTTTGTTGCCCCATTTTGTTCTTCAGTCGAAGTCTGACTGGGAGATGTGGTGCAGAAGCTCATACTCGTTTGGCTGTATTTCATGGTGTGATGCTAGTTAAAGGTTAAAACACCATTTCACAGACATCAAACAAAATCAGCAGTCACACGCCATTTTTGGACATCACACCATGAAATAGGAAATGACTTAAACCTGTAAGCAACCCGGCAGCACTCACAGTTTGGGAAAATATTTTCATCACACAACACAAAGACCAGCTCATGGATTTTGAAATATTGCCACACAAGTACAAACTTGTGCTGAGAACAGCAGATGTCTCCACCATCAGTCAATCTTCAACTGAAGAAGAGAGCAAACGCCCTTGAAACATATGTTTTGTAAATTTCATTTTAAGCTCTCACTCATTCATTTATTTACTCTCTGCTTAAAATAATACAACTATATTCAAAGCATTATCAGGTTAAATATGTATAATAACATGTACATTTTAATATACACAAAAACATCTTTTAAAATAACATTTTATAATTCATAATTACTTACTGTATTATACAAATATTATTTATTTTGTCAGTATTAGCCCTTCAGTACAAAATTTCTTTAAATTTTTCTTGAATATCTTGAAGTCATTAACATTTTTCAGATAAGCAGGGAGTTTATTATACAGTTCAGCAGTAGGTTGGTTTTATACCTTTCTAGTCTATGTGATTGTATTTCCTCTAGTGTAATGTTTGTTTGTTTAACCTGTTCCTTGTCTGTTGAACATATATATACTGTTAAAATGTTTAGGTCTCTCAAGGTTTGCCATCATGAATGTGCTTCTCATCCTCCAAATTAGTCTTACTGCTCTTTTCTGGAGAAGGAATTCTTGGTCAGTGTATTTTTTAGCACAACGTCCCCACACAGTTATCCCATATGAAAGATGCAGGTAGATTATAACATTATTTGTGTATTAACATCCAGTATATTTGTCATTTTCTTCATCATGAATAATCCTGAACTCAATTTGTTACATATATAGTCAATGCGTTTATCCCATGTCAGATTTTTATTCAAATTTGCACTGTTGCATACATTTAATTCCCTGTTTTGAATAACTACCTTTTTATTTGATGTTGACCTGTTCTGTGGAGCTTGAAACTGCATGTAATTTGTCTTATTTAAGTTTGTGTGTAAGTTATTAAGCCTAAAATATTGTCGTGTTTTCCAGATCCAGTATTTACGATTGAAGTATCATCAGCATACATAAATATTTGGGAGGTCATTGACATATACTTCACTTGTCTGAATATGTGATTGTTACCTGTCTATGGTGTGCTGCATGTCGTGATGTCTGGGAACTCTGATGCTCCTGTAGGATGTGGACGCTGAGTCTGGGACGTCGTACAGGCTACGCAACGCAGCAATAACACTCTCCAGGTCGCCATGACTGCTGGAACTGGTGCGCATGGAGCAGGACAATGTTGATGTGCTACTGTCCAGCAGACTGCCCAGCTTCAGAGGGGGCACCTCCGTCACGTTTGGTACTGAACCTCCGTAACCACTGTCAGCAGGCTTGGCTTCAACAACCTGCTCCAGGGACGTGTGTGGGGACAAGGATTCCTGCCAGCGCTTCACCTGCACATTCATATTTATAAACAAGGCAAAACAGCAAAAACAAAACTAAAGACTGCCTCCATGGTCGAGTGGTCAGCAAACTGACTTTTCACCAGAGTTCTGGGGCAGGCAAGTTTTCTTTTGCCACAACTATTCCCTATTCCCCACAGAGTCCAGAGGTATATATGTCAGCATGATTCTTCATGTTTATAGTAATATAAAGTGATATGCAATGTTTCACAAGTCAAAGCACCCGATATCACCATTCAAGATAAAGGGGGCTATACAAATGAAACACAAAAAAAAAAAAAAATTAAAAAAGATGTTACATTCACATGATTGTTTACTTTCTCTACACATACTATGTAGATGGTGTAAAGAGAAGTTATTGTATTCCATCCAAAAATTCATTACTGAGATTATCACCAGAAATATATCTTTTCAGAGTACCCTGAAAAAAAAAATTTTTTTTTTTAGAAAAATCTCCGCACACACATGCGACACAAAGATTTTTAAGAAATATACCTCCCACCAACTACCCTTTAAATGGAATATTTTACAAAAACTTTGATTTTATCAAAAATGGCTGTAACGATTTTGATTAAAATACTTTACATTTAAGATATTTTTACGAAAAATCAAATCTATATCTCAAAATTTTCTGGGAATAGCCTCAGAATACCTCTTCATTCTGGTTTAGTTTTGCGCAACTGTTAAACCGTAAGAGCTTACTACACAAAAATTGCAGATCTCGTTCAAACATATAATTTATGCATTAAACATTTTTCTTGAGCAAATCAAAAAGTGTTCCATGTAAAGGGTAGTTTGGGGTGGAGGGATTTTCCTCAAAATCTTCATGTTGCATCATTGGAACATAAATTTAAATACAAACTTTGGTTTTTTACAGACTCTTCATTATTGAAATATCACGCACAAATACACCCACAGACTTTTTTCTAAAAAAATTGTTTTTGATTCAGGGGACTCTAAAATGTGTATTTGTAGTGAAATCTCAGTATTGAATTTTTGGGTGCAATACAATACCTTCTCTATACACTATATGTAGAGAAAGTAAACTAAACATTCTGCTGCATACCTTAGAAATGGCATCATCCTGCAGGGAACTGCAACTGGCATCAACGTCAACCTGGTGTTTGTTTGATGAAGCTTCCTCATCTAGAGTTTCTTTGCCCAGCAGGACCAAGGAGCTGTCTGGCGAGAGTTTCAGCTTCAGCGTGCTTGTGTATGACTTGGGGAGAGGGCTCAAGGGCGCACCTGACACTGTCTGAACTGCCGAGTCTCTACTCACAGGTTTACTGTTCTTCATCTTGTCTATTGTGCTCTGAGCAGCTAAGTGTTTCATAAACAACTCTTGGTAGTTATTTCGCAGTAGCGCGATGTATCCTTCTGAATCAGATAGCTTCTGTTTCAGTTCATCTACCTCCGTTCTCTTAGGGGGCACCAAACAGACTTTACTGGCTGCCTCCCTTTCTGCCCTGAGCTTCCTGTTCCTCGCAGTCTCGACTTTAATATTCCTGATGTACTCCTTGACTTTGCTCTGGACGTGGTCGTAGCGCCTTGCGCTGCTCATGGAGCGGGGCTGACGACCAGAAGGTAATGCAGTCATCGACTGACTCTTCAGTTTCGATGACTCCATGCCGTGTTCTGGAAACTCTGAAATGTCGTGTAGAGAAAGGGAAAGCTTCCTTCTTGTTCGAAGTTTCGCAGGCAGCGGGTTGACGCACGTGTCGACTGATGAGTCAGAGTTGTCACTGACAGATGTCGGACTAATGGGCCGTGGGACGGTCATCAGAGAACTCTTGTGGCTAGAACAGGAACCTGACAGACTTACGTCTATAAGCTCAGGTTCTGTGTCCTCAATGAGGTCGTCTTCAAAAGAACCGTAACCATTCCAGTATCTCGCATTCTCTCCCTTACTCCGCTGCTCCATATTCCCTGAAATTATAACAACATTCCCTTCTTAACATCCAGCTTACTTCAAACATTTTGTTTATTTCAATCATTGCATTAGAAATCACAATAATCCATTGTATTATTACTGATATTTGGTGGACTTTGTCACAGTGATGTGTTTTAACAATTGAAAATTAGTTGAGTCAATTTTGTAACACTACATCACCTACTTTTTATTTTGGAAAATATGTTTCAGAAGCCATGTGCTTCCATTGTCAATTCCTTTGGTCGACTGCCAGCATCGCTTGCTGTGGTGGTTGACTCTGTCCCTGTTGGTGGTTTGATGAACCTCTGTATCAGTAGGTTGCCTGGCAGGATTTCAAAATTGAAAACACAGTTCTTGTTTTTCCAAATATCTACGTTTTCCCAAACTTTTAATTCTGTCTTCCTTGTGAGGTTTTTGAGTATTTTTGGGCTTCTATTTATGGTGTTTGTCTTTCCAAAAATGCCAAGCTAATGCGTATTTGTCTTCTTGTTTGAATTTAATATTTCTGTGGTGTTCTTTTGCTCTTGTTTATATATTTTTTTTGTTTGGCTGATATAGATTTTTTCAGTCATTGCTGAACTGAGATATTCCTGGTTTATTTTCTTGTGGGATATCATCTTTTAATTTAGAATTTAAAATGTTTTTTATGCGTAATTGTTTTTTGGGGCTAGAATAATGTTATGTCATTTGAAGATTACTGCATAAAAAACATTTGAAATTCTAAATTAAAAGATGATATCCCACAAGAAAACAAAACAGGAATATATCAGTTCAACTGCAATGATTGTGAAAAAATCTACATCGGCCAAACAAAAGAAATATAAAAACAAGAGCAAAAGAACACCACAGAAATACTAAACTCAAACAAGAAGACAATTCCGCAGTAGCTTGGCATTTTTGGAAAGAAAAACACACCATAAATATAAGCCCAAAAATACTCAAAAACATCACAAGGAAGACAGAATTAAAAGTTTGGGAAAATATATATATTTGGAAAACAAGAACCGTGTTTTCAATTTTGAAATCCTGCCAGGCGACCTACTGATACAGAAGTTCATCAAACCACCACCAGGGACAGAGACAACCACCACAACAAGCAATGACCAAAGGAATTGACAATGGAAGCACATGTTTTCCAAAATAAAAAGGAAATGATGTAGTGTTACAAAATCGACTCAACTAATTTTCAATTCACAATAATCCAATTTAACAGATGGTTCAAAATTCTGTAGAGAAACAATGGTGGTTGAAGTCGGTTGCACTTTTGTGGTGTTTCATAATGGCTAGACACTCCACGGAGTGCTCAATAGTACAAATAGAGGTCTTTGCTATTAAGGAAGCCGTCATTTGGTCCAAAGCTTAACATTCTCATTTTTAGTGATTCACAAACTGCACTTACTTTTAACCCTTTCAGTGGCAGCCCGAATAACAAAATACTGTCTGAAAAGTGTCAATCAATTTTAGAGAGAATGCAGGATTTTAAATTATTAGTAAAAAATGAGTATCAAATGACATAGAGAACTAAATCTTTTATCATTTTTAGTAAACCCTTTTGTCTACTGTATAATATGTATTATATGGATGAGAATTCTTATCATTATTTTTAAGAAATTAAAAACAAAAGAAAAATTTTAAAATAAAATTAAAAATCTCAAAATAATCAATAATTAGGTATAGAAAAGCTTACTACACAGAAAGTTCAGGCTAATTAAATGAAAGTATACATATTTCTTTAGTAAAATATCATCCTGTTTTGGTCTGGTTTTTTATTTTTTAAAATAAAATTTAAAAAAAAAAATGAATTCATGTAACATGAAACTGAAAACAAAATCACAAAACACTGTTAATGGAAACGGCATAAAGCAATAGGATACAAATGTAACGTAGATTACGCTTGTGTTGTGTAGTTGAGTGTTACCTCACATTGTCTGGTTACACCTCTGTAAATCCCTTTTGATAATTGTTTGGATGCGTATGAGGGCTGTTGTTGTCAGATGCATTTTCATTATTTCTCTCTTGCGTTGATGTTGGAAACTCTTTTTCAAATCACTCGCTTTCTTCTAATACATCACGAACTGCAGCTCTTCAGTTCGTAACCTTGGGCTAGATGATGCCATGTTTCAATGAACATACACAAGCATCGGCTAGAGAAATTAAAGTTGGGGTTAATTTACCACTTTCAAGTGAAGATAAGGTGCTCCAGAAAACCTTTCTCTATGGCACAGATTTTCCTGCTGGAAAGAGTTAAAATAGCATCAGAATTAGATTTTGATTGGCACTCAAAGAGATACTTTGGCAGTGGATGGATATTAGAGCTAACATAATCTCATATAAGAAACATATTTGTTTATCTTGGGTATGAGGCCATACCGAAGGAAGGGAATGAAAGAGCTGCCAAAAAATGAAATGTTAGCTACAATTTATGTTCCATATCTTACACCAGGGAGTATGTTATATCACAGCGGAGTGCAGCTCTAAAGCAACCACTACAGCAGTTAAATGTCTACACCACAGTAGACTTCTTATTCATTCGTCATGACATATCAGTGTATATGTACTGAACACCAAACTGTTCAACATCTTTATTTCACTGTCCAGTTCTAGAGAGATTTTCACGTCACAAAGGCACAATGGACCTTGCTTTTCTTATGAAAGTGTTTTCAAATGTGACTAAGATAAAATAGGAACGTGTATTTCAGTATGAAATGTCTGAAAGACATGCACGAAAAGTCTTTTATACAATTGTACATTTTTTAAAATTATAAAATTTAAAATTTTGTTGAAAGATTTTTTAACTTCTTTCTCACTCCCAGCGTTAAAACATGGTTTTAAGATTAATTGCAATGAAAAAAATCTGAATTATTTGCTTACTTTTATAAGCCATGTTGGTATTTAGATTAAAACAATATGTCTAAACATATTTATTAAAAAAAATAAAGTTTAAAACAAAGTGTTTGAATTTTTCGTATGTCGTCACTGCTTAATTCTCGTTCTACAAGTCCAGATAAAAACTTCCAGCGACAAAGTTGTCAAGGGAATAGTACACATAGAACATCTCCAGAAACAAGGCATCCATGAGTTGACAGTTTAAGGCAGACGCGCAGGGCTCCCAGCGCCAACTGACCTGGCCCTCGTGTCTTGGAGATGATAAACACCAGATGTGGCATGACAGTTCAAGGGGCAATAAGGGGTCGCACTTAAGTGGAAGTTTTCAGTAGGTTTGGGAATCTGAGGTGTGTGTGAGTTTTACAAAATCTGATCATGTGCATTGCAGTTAACTCATCGGATTGCAGAAAAAAGGGCGAGATTATTAAAAGTGGCGAGCGAAAAACAATTCTTTGAGTGTTTGATTATTTAAAGGAAAAGAACCCTGGTCGCAGTGATTCATTCATTGTTAGTGAACTTCATTAGACAACTGTCGTAAGTAGTAGATTAAGAAAAGAATGTAAAAAAGGTCCCCTCACTGCACCGCGGAAGAGAAGACAAACGGGGCATCGTTACAAAACCAGCAGGGAGGTGAAATATAATGATTTTGTATGCAGTGCTATATAATGCAAATTTCATAAATTTCTATTTCAAAATATTCCCCCTACAGTTCTGCCCATGTTAAAAAGGGTCAATGATGATGTTCACTTACCAAATTTTCAACCTTTTATCGCTTATTGAAGGAAATGGGGTTTGATTTTGAAAAGAGAGGAATCCAATCACTTATGATTGAGAGAAATAATGTAATAGTGTGGTGACATTCCTATTTACAGAAAATAAAACAATTCAGGAAAGAGGGAGGCAAAATTGTGTACCTTGATGAAAGTTGGGTAAATGTAGGGCACAGTCTGTCAAAAGTTTGCAAGGATAAGACTATAAAAATTCCTAAAGAAGCGCTTTTGGCCGAGTTATCCACTGGTCTTCAATCACCTACTGCTCACAGACCATGACTTGTAATATTTCATGCCAGTGGTACAATGGGATTTGTACAGGGTGCAAAACTTGTTTTCTTGGCGAAAAAAGGTTCTGTGATTACCATGATGAAATGGATAGCAAGAGATTTGAGCAGTGGTTCAGGAACCAACTATTGCCCAATATAGAACAGAGAACTGTCATTGTTATGGACAATGACTCCTACCACGGTAGAAAAGTAGAGACCCTCCCCACTACAAAAACCTGTGAGGAAGACATAAAATATTGGCTGGTGTCAAAACATATGTCCTATCCAGATGATTGCCTTAAAACAGAATTGCTGACTATTGTAAATTGTGTACGAGATAGTGCCACTGTTATAGACAGGAACAGTTTGTAGGTTGCCTCCATACCATTGTGAATTAGACCCTATAGAAATGGTAAGGGACATGTTGGAGGGATAGGAGAAGCAGATCAGGACGTGAACCAGCAGTTCCCGCAGCAACGACTCCAGTTCTTGTGAGGAGAAGCCAACCAGGACTCCTCTTTGGGTGTTGAACCCATCTTCGATTAGGGTAACATTAAGTGTATTATATTTACGTTAAATGTGAACTGCTGACAGTTACTAAAAGAATACAATAAATTGAGGCAGAAATAAGGAATAGTTATTAACCTAATCAAACGGTAATAGTGTAAGTACAATAATGAATGCAATGACCAAATAATAATAGTGGTAGTAGTAAAGCTGGTTGTAAACAAAAGGCAGTAATCGTGTGGCGGCAGAACACACGTGGCAATGCTGCGCAGATTTACAATAAGAGCCAATGCGACATGAAAACCTCTATAGAACATAAAACAACAAGCTTCAATACACATTTAAATTATTGTAGTATTACATTTCACAAACCACTCTATAAAATAATTAGAAAAAAAAACTTTGATGCGTTCCATTCACATGACTTTCTCTATATCTCTGCAACAAATTATTGTTAAAAAGCTTATGCTTCTATTTACGTCATGCTAATCGACAAAAACTTAGCAGAAATAGTCTTATTACTTACTTCCTTGTAAGTAGAAGCGAAAAAAGGGAGTACCATAGGTTAAATTGATAGTCAAAATCTGGTTGCTATGTGACTGAAGTTCCTTTGTTTGTATGGACAGGAGTTGAGAAATTCCTGTATGAGAAAAGTATGAGTTTTTTAAGGCTGAAACCAAAAGCAAGGAATATCTAAAAATGATCAACTCCACAAAAAAAATTTATATAACATAAATTGTGTGTTTTAATGTGATCTACACTTCTAGTTTGGTAAGTTTTTGTCTATCTCTTACGGTTTACCAGTTACACAAAATTCCATAAAAATTAATCCAGAATAAAGTAGTCTTCAAAGGCTATTCCCAGAAAATTCAAGATAAACAAATTATATTTCAGATATATATCTTTAATATATGATATTTTAATCAAAATCATTAGAGCCATTTTGTAGAAAATAAAAATTTTCGAAAATTTTTCCATTTGGAGGGTAGTTGGGGGTGGGAGGATTTTCTTGAAAATCTTTGTGTCGTATCTTTGGAAGATACTGAACTTGAATACGAAGTTTGGTATTTAACAGCCTTTTCGTTTTTGAGTTATGCTGCATACAGACCACACACACACACACAGACATTTTTCTAAAAATGCCTTTTTTGCATTCAGGTGGTCTCAAAACATGCATTTCCGGTGAAATCTCAGTATTGAATTTTTGGGTACGATACAATACCTTCTCTATTCACTGTGTACACAGAACATGTAGAGAAAGTAAACATTATCTGTAAATGTTCCCACACTTCTAGGCAGGTAAGTACACGGACTGACTGCAACGTTTCCATCATGTGCGTCTTCAGGATAAACTGATGACTTGAAAGGGCAAATTTGCATATTTATAATGTCAGAGTAAAGGTAGAATCTGATTTGTTTTGGCTGTGAAGTATTTCTTTTTTACCATGGAGGGGGAAAAGGCATTCCTGCATTCAACCGCTTGCCTAAGTGCAATGGCTGGGAGGATATGTGGAGCGCCCTGCGGTATATCCACACCCTCCACGTCTTAAACGTAACATGCTGAGTGATATTGTGCATTAGTGGGGTCCTGCATAGCACCCCGGTGAGTGCGTCATAGTTGTTAAGTGGATTGCCCATGAGACCTGAGCAACTAATATGACTGAGACGCAGTTACACACCTAATGTTTTCAACTTGAGCACACAATCTGGTGTATAAGAATGTAGTGTCATTTTTAGCCTCGCGTGGAAAAAAAAAAAGTAAGCAAACCAATCAGATGCTAGCTTCACTCTGACACTCTAAATACAAGAATCAGTTTCCCTTGAAGATGGAGATGATGCAGTCAATCTCTGTGCTTACCTGACTAGAAGTCTGATAACATTTACATCATCAGGAAAACTTCAACAAAATGTTTTGAGAATCAGGTCCAGGTGTGTGATTGTAGACAGCATAACTCAAAAACAAAACTTGCTTAAATGTACCAAAGCTGGTATTTAAGTTCAATATGTCCCAAGGATGCGACACAAACATTTTCATGAAAATCCATTCCCCTAACTCCCATTTAAATGGAAAATTTTTCAAAAATGTTTATTTCTCAAAAATGATTCAAACGCTTTTTTATTAAAATACTATATGTGTTCGATATTTTTATGTATACATTTTATTTTTTGGGAATGCACCTGAAGAGTTATTTATTCTGAACGACTTATGTATAATTGGTAAACCATAAGAGATAGACAAAAACTTACTATACAAAAAATGTAGATCTCGTTAAAACACATAATTTATGTCATGTACAGCTTTTTATTTTTATAGAACTAACCATTTCATATCTATTGGTCTTAATTGTAAAATACTTAAAGGTTTCCTCAAATGGTAGATCTTCATTTGTTTCATCTCTCTTTTATGTTAATCTTGGTCATGGAAAGAGAATCAAATTTCAATAATTGCATAGCAACCAGTTTTTAAAACATTTGACTATCACTTTATCCTAGTGTATTCCCTTCCACTTACAAGGAAGCAAGTAATAAGACAGTTTCTGTGAATGTTTATCTCGATTAGCATGGAGTAGATACAAGAATAATCTTTGTACTATGTTGCCATGGTAGTTCAGTAGTTAGAGGAATCGGCTGGAGACAGAAAATCCCAACTATTCCACACAGTGAAGCACATTCAGTTGTTCTCTGTTGTCACAATATGCAGATAATGTGCTTACTTTTCCAGATAGATCAAATTGTTATTGGACTTACTTATTTGTCATTTTGCATTTCGTAATATGCAAAATCTGTGCAGTCATACTCCTAAAACTATTTACTGTATATCCTTGCTAACCAATCAGATTTCAAATGCTGTGGTTAGACCTCTCACCTAGATGGCTCGGGTTCGATCCCAAGCGACCACATGTGGTGGACAAAGCAGTGGGTTTTCTCCGGTTTCCCCCACCATCGCTCCATCTTCATTTCAAGTGCCAGGATGATGGAGTTAAAATACACCAGTGCATAACATGCTGAGCTGTGATGTAGCTAATATGTGACTTCCAGTCCAAATGCTTATCTACCTCAAGGCCAGCCTTCATTTAGCTGTTCTGACAATGTATCATTAATTCCTATTTCTATGTGTGTTTGTGGTTAGTTATAAGTTTAATTGTTTTTGTTTACTGAGAGTTTGTTTGCTTTGAACCAATTTGACATACAATTTAGAACATAGTTTAATTTAACTACACAGTCATTGAAATCTTTGTTATTAGAACACTAGTGTCATCTGCGAATAAATAAATACTTGCAATACTGTTAATATATAATGGGAGGTCATTTATGTAAATCAAGAACAAAAGAGGCCCTAAGATTGAACCCTGGGGAACACCATGTTTTACTGATTTCCACTCTGAGGCACTATTTTGATACCCATTGGAATTATTAATTTCAACCCTTTGATTTCTCTTCTCTAGGCATGAAATGAACCAATCTAATATGTTATTCTATATTACATAGAAATTTAGTTTTGCTATCAGAATCTCATGATTCAAAAGCCTTCGCTAGTTCACTAAAGATTCCAATGACATGTTCCTTTTCATTTAACGCTGTTAACACTTTATGCGTGAGCTTGTAGGTTGCATTATCTGTCGCTACTCCTTTACTAAAGCCAAACTGTTCTTTGGCAAGTAAGTTGTTCTTTTTCAAGTAATAATAAAGCCTATTGAGCATTATTTTCTCAAACACTTTTGAGAAAAAAGACAAGAGAGATATAGGTCTATAATTTGAGATATTATCTTGTTTACGTTTTTTAAAAAGTGGTTTGACAATAGAGTACTTCATTCTGTCAGGAAATATTCCACTCTTTAATGATTCGTTACATAAATAGCTAAGGGGAATACTTATTAGGTCAGAACATGCTTTTAGGATTTTACTTGATATTTCATCATATCCAGAGGAATTTTTGGTCTTGAGCAAACTTATTATATTTTTTATTTCAAACGGTGTAGTCATTTTTACTTTAAATTCAGGGACTCTGTTTACGAAAGAAGTTTTCAAAAAACTTAATGCCGATTCTTTACATTCATAATTTATATTTAATTTGTCTGGAGCTTAAATATGTAAAATTCAAAATGAGATGTTTTGATTGCAAGACCATTAACAATATGCAGTTCAACTGTCTACCTTGACAGGGAATTGGTTCATCGCTGTTTGTGCTCCTAACTTTTAACCATTTCTTCCTTTTTAATCAAAAACAGAGATTGCCACGAATTGTCACCGAAAATACGAGGCGGCAGTTGACATCTTTAAACTCACAAGTTAAAATAGGAGTTATATGCACTAATGCTTGATAATGCTCTAATAATTCCCATTAATCGGCTGACTGGAACTGTCAATATAATAATAATTAAAGGCTACTGCTTCTTTAATACCTGCAATCCGTTACCACTCGTATGTTTCCCTTCAGATGACTCGTTTTCAACAATTAAAGTTACAACCACCTCATTGATAGGAATAAATCAGGATGTCATCCTACAGTGTTAATCTGTGGTCATCCCAACAAGTTTTGATTTTTGTCGCATGGAATTTAACAAAAAGAATAATAAACATTTTCGAGCCTTTGAGAAATAGCCAACATTACACGCTTAGTCAACATAACTAATGTATCAACGAACATTTGAGTTTAAGTATTAGATCGTACAAATACCATAGAAAATTACCAATTACTCTTTAAGAATATTATATGGCATAGCTTAATGCGTTTGCAGGATTCAGATTCAGATTTCTTTATCTTATTTGTCAATTTAATTTTCATAGTGTTGGCATACATAGATATACACGATACTGGCCACATTCCACCAATTAGACCGCAGCTGCATTTTTACTCTTATTACGCGGGAAGTGTGATGTACCGACGAAATAAGTGTCGTGTATTTATCTTTCTGCACGTTGATTTATAACTAATGAGATATTCTACGTTTCCGTAGACTCGGAATGTAAACGGATCCATCATATGTGTTAGTATGATATCTGATTAATTCGTGTTTACGTAAAAGATATGGTTTCTCATTATATACCCGGCGGTAAGTGTTTACTCTAAAGTATCTGTCTTTATGTTCATGCCGGAGAGCTGTTGCTGCTTACTTTAAATAATTGCACTGTAGCCTAAAGTTAGGGTTATTATTTCAGTTTGTGGTTGGTGATGGTGGAAGGGGTAAAATTGCTTGAAGCAGTTTCCCAAATATTCGTATGAATTTTAATGACACATTTAGCTTAAAATATTTTAATTCTTAAAAGTGAAAGTTTGTATTAAAATTAGTTTTCGAATTATTCTTTTGTTAGAGCTATAATAACCAGAATTGAGCTTAATTAGATTATTAGGGCAGATTATCCTGCCCCCCCCTCAAATGATGCTCCTGTCTAAAGCCATTTTAAAATGAATGTGATAGTTATAGACGTGTGTGTTTGTCATTTTAGTGTACACTTATTAGCACTGATGGCATAAAACTACTTCAGGACCTCAATTAACACGATTTTCAGTAAAATGTTGGATAAATTTAGAAATTGCAGTATAAACACAACAAGGAAAGTAAATACAAATGACTGAGAATTTGGGCTGACGAAAGGTTTGCTCACTATAAATGCAATAATAGAATTTCCTATTTTGACATTTTGTAAATCATGGTAAAATGCTGGAAAATTACAACAAGACCAGGAGAAGGGTTTCTGATCCACTTAAATTGAGATCAAAGTACCAAATAGCTGTTAGCTGTTGACAGTCAGAATAAAAAAGGGAGGGGAACAAGGATGTGTTCTATTTTATTTTGCCAGGTGAAAGTTATATTCGACCAGTTCACTGATCATACAATAATTACCATTGTTAACATAAATATACTGACAGAGGGCCCCAGCAATTTACATATTTCCTGATTATCTGCAGGTGGCACTTCGTTTTGAGCGACTGCAGGGGTTTCGGTTTGCAGGATCGCTGCAACCCTCATTAGCGAGCCGACTGTCATTTTGTGGTAAGGACGGGGCTGGAAGGAATAAGAAGGCGTGACAAACTTTTATTTTAATAAAACCCGTCGCCGTTTGCCAAACTAACCATTAGCACCAACTTGATAGCGCAACTGTTAACTAATGGAATGTATCTATTTAAAACAGATATTTATCCAAAGATATAAAAATCTGATGTGTTCCATTCACATGACTTTCTGTTACACAAACAACGTTCTATAGACAATATTGTATTCTTCCATCTATTTCATGCTAATCGAGATAAGTATTAACAGAAATTGTCTTATTACTTACAAGCAGAAGCGAAATAAGGGAATACACTAGGCAAATGCTTGTCTAATATGAAACAACAGAAGTTCGGTTCGCTTTGTATGGCCTGCAGTAAAACATGAGTTGATTCGAAATGTCACTTCCTGTTTGAGAAAAGTTAAAATAGTAACCAATAACAAGGAATATCTCAGAAACGGCCAGCTCCGCATAAAAATCGTATTGATATTAATTGTGTGTTTTAAGGAGATCTGCATATTTTGTATAGTAAGTTTTTCTCTGTCTCTACGGTTTAATCGTTATTCGAAACTCATCCAGAATAAAGGGGTCTTCAGGGGCTATTCCTAGAAAATTAAAAATACACATTTTATTTGTAATCTTTAATGTACGATATTTCAACCAAGATCGTTAGAGCCAATTTTCGGAAAAACAAAGTTTTAAAAAAAAAAAAATAATGTAAAGGGTAGTTTGGGGTGGGGGGATTTTCTTGAAATTCTTCTTGTCGCATCCTTGGAAGATACTAAACCTAAATCGCAGGTTTGGTATTTAACGGTCTTTTCGTTTTTGAGCTATGCTGTCTACAGACACACACACGCAGACCTTTTTCTAAAAATGTTATTTTCGGACTCAGGTCCTCAAAACATATATTTCCAGGAAATCTCGGTATTGAATTTTAGGGTGGAATACAATACCTTCTCTATCCACTATGCACAGCGTAGATATGGGACTAGAGGAAGCAAAAATGGGGGAGAGGAACGAATGGATTTTGCGAGCTTTACGTATCGCTGTAGTGCTATTACTTTACACTTAACAGCAGCAAGGTTCCGGCATCTTCTAACGCACTCTTTCGGCAATCTGTCTAACTTCATTACAAGAAATTCAAACAATGAAGCATGCTTTATATTGATGAAAACGTTTCTATTTGTACATCAAGCTAATGTTGTATTAAAGTAAGACTATGAGGAACACACTTTCAAAGTGAAATAACTATCTACAAATCTAAAGAACATTATTCTTCTATCTACTTCACACTAATCAAGATAAACATTAGCAGAAATTGTCTTATTACTTGCTTCCTTATATGTAGAAGGGTAATAAGACAATATACTAGGCTAAAATGATAGTCAAATGTTTTAAAAGCTGGTTGCTGTGTGAGGGCTTTGAAGTTCCGATCAGATGAAAATTATGAATAACTCCCCATCTTAAAAAGCTATAGGTATTGTAGAATTTAAAGCAATAATAAGGAATATGTTGGAAAAGGTTAACTAGGCCAAACAAAAAAAAACGTATTTGACATAAATGGTTATTTTAACGAGACCTGCACTTGTCTTTATTTACTCTACAAAGTACCTGCATGGTGCGTAGGTATAGAGGGCACTGCATTCCACCCAAATATTCGACACAGAAATTTCACCGGAAATACCGATTTAGGGTCTCTTGTACCCAAAAAAGAATTAGAAAGAGGTCCCTGTGTATGTGTGTGTGTATGTCTGTGAACACGATAACTAAAAATGAAAAGTCGGTTAAGTACCGAAATTCGTATTTAAGTTTAGAATCTTGCAAGGGTGCGACACGAAGATTTAGAGGAAAATGCCCCACCTCAGACTACCCTTTACATGGACAAATTTTAGAAAATTTTGATTTTTTGAGAAATGGCACTAAATATTTTGATTAAAATATTGTATATTAAAGATATTTACGTGAAAATAAAAATGTGTATCTTGAATTCTGTGGGAATAGCCTCTGAACACATTCCCACACAGTAAAAAATTAAGCATAATGTGGTTGCTGGAATAATGTGACTGTTACGCGATCGACAAGAGTAAAACAAACTGCTACAAACATGTTTACATGGCAAAGTTGTGGATTTCGCAAATGTTTATTTAATATTAACAGAAAAGTGAATTCATTTGTTATTCGATACCCAGCGATAGGCTCGTAATCACCTAATCGATTGTCAGGTGTTGCCGTATTGTTTTCCTAATCGATTGCTCTGTGCTGACACCTGCCGGCGTCCAGCTGAACAAACGCAGAATGAAATGCGTAAGACAAAAAAGTTCCATACAAAATAAAATAATAATAATAATTAATAATAATAAATACAATAATTTTCCAGTCCTTTTTCACACACAATTATGGTAAATAATAGAATATTTGGTACTGGTGAATTTCGAAAATAAAATAAACACTAATGCTTGCTGGAGCCAGGGATAAATGGGTATGTATTAAAACAATAATAGTTACTGTTTTGTTATAAATATCCAAGTACCAGTTTCAAACTGTTTTTATATCTAGAAACAAATGTATCTTTCTTCTCCGGTATCAAAAAGTGCATTCACTTGGTAGTGGGTAAATTAGATCACTCCCGACTACAGATATCGAGACATTAGATCGGAAATGCTCTATCCTTTGCATTGTGGTTGATAACGCTTGTTTTTGCCAAGCCGCCATATTTAGACACTATACTTTGGAGATGAGTGCGCCTTGTGTGGGTTAAATGTGCACAAAAAAAAATCTGAAGTGTTCCATTCACATGACTTTCTCTACCTCTCTGCAACAAATTATTGTTAAAAAGCTTATGCTTCTATTTACTTCATGCTAATCGAGAAAAAAATTAGCACAAATAGTCTTGTTACTTGCTTCCTTGTAAGCAGAAGGGAAATAAGGGAGTACTATAGGCTAAACTAATAGTCAAAAGCTGGTTGCTATGTGACTGAAGTTCCTTTGTTTGTATGGACAGGAGTTGATAAATTCCTGTGTGAGAAAAGTATAAGTTTTTCAAAGCTGAAACCAAAATCAATGATATGTCAAAAATGATCAACTCCACGAAAAAATGTATATAACATAAATTGTGTGTTTTAAAGTGCTCTACATTTATTGTGTGTTAAGTTTTTGCCCATCTCTTACGGTTTAGCAGTTATGCAAAATTCCGTGAAATTCATCCTGAATAAAGTAGTCTTCAGAGGTCATTCCCAGAAAATTCAAGATATACATTTTATTTGTCACGTAAATATACGACATTTTAATCAAAATTGTTAGAGCCATTTTTAAGAAAACCAAATATTTGGAAAAAAGATCCATGTAAAGAGTAGTTGGGTGTGGGGGAATTTTCTTGAAAATCTTCGTGTTGCATCGCTGGAAGATAGTAAACTTAAATACCAAGTTTGGTATTTTACCGACTTTTCGTTTTTGAGTTATCATGTTCACACACGGACATTTTTCTAAAAATCGGATGTGTTCCATTCACATGACTTTCTCTATATCACTGCAACAAATTATTCTATTTACTTCATCTAATGGAGCAAAAACTAGCAGAAATAGTGTTATTACTTGCTTCCTTGTAAGCAGAAGCGAAATAAGGGAGTAGCATAGGTTAAAGTGATAGTCAAAAGCTGGTTGCTCTGCGACTGAAGTTCCCTTGTTTGTATGGACACGAGTTAACAAAGTCCTGTATGAGAAAAGTATAAGTTTTTATAGCTGAAACCAAAAACAAGGAATATCTCAAAAACAATCAACTCCACGAAAAATGTATATAGCATAAATTGTGCGTTTTAAGGTGCTCTACATTTGTTGTGTGGTAAGTTTTTGTCCATCTCTTACGGTTTAGCAGTTATGCAAAATTCCGTAAAATTGACCCAGAATAAAGTAGTCTTCAGATGCTATTCCAGAAAATTCAAATATACATTTTATTTGCCATGTAAATATCTTTAATATACGATATTTTAATCAAAATCGTTAGAGCCATTTTTTAGAAAATCAAAATTTTCGAAAAAAGTTCCATGTAAAGAAAGGGTAGTTGGGGGTGGGGGATTTTTCTCAAAATTTTCGTGTCGCCTCCCTGGAAGATACTAAACTTAAATACCAAGTTTGGTATTTTACCGACTTTATGTTTTTGAATTATCGTGTTCACAGACACACGGACACACACATGCAGATCTTTTTCTGAAAATACTTTTTTTGGATACAGGGGACCCTAAAACATATATTTCCGGTGAAATCTCGGTATCGAATTTTTTGGTGGAGTGCAATACATTCTCTATACACTATGTACATAGCACGTATACAGAAAGTAAACATTTAATATTAAAGTGAAACACAGAAATGACTAGTGGACAATGAGAAAACATTGGGCATTGATATTTTAAACTTTTTAAATTGATATTTCCTTCATTTCTTATATAATGCGCATTTTGAAATATGTTGTTAAAATAGGAGCGCTCGGTTTTTAGTTCCGATGAATGGTTCATTTTTAATATGCGTATGCGGTTTTGTGAGTGTCGAAGGTTGGCAACAATGATGGAACTTGAGAAAGTGATGTTCCTGCTATCTATTAGAAGACCCCCTAGTGGACACAAAACCACGTTATCTTTGTAGACGTGTGTTTATACTTTTGTTACATTATTTTTATTTTACATTCAGTTTGTTTTGTCTAGTTGGCAACCTTGAAATGAGCAAGTTTTTCGGTTCTTCTTTCCAACACGCGATTTGTTCAATACGAGCATAATATTTCTAAGTGCGGTATTAGATATTTTATGTACATATTATGTATTTAAAGGCGATTCCGTGGACAAGTGGTTAGACCGCTCGTCTCCGGTTTCCCGCCACTTGCTGCGTGGCTAAGGGCTGACCACTCGTTCCAGGTTCTTCATGCTGTGGCGCCCCGATAGGCTTCTGACCCCGGACATCCGCACATAAGGGGAGGGTAAGGCGACTATAAAACTAATTTGAAATGTCTTCTTGTTAGAAAATGGGGATATGACCTTGCAGCGATTTCAAATAATGTTTATAGTTTTATTAACGTTAACACTCTTATGGGTGCCAGAAGTTTTATAATATTGGTGTATCAGCACACGCACATACTCCGTTCTTTACAAATATGTACACTGCAAGTTCACTTCAATGTCAGGATGTAAGCAGTAGCGCGCACAAACAGATGAACATCGCTGACAGGAGGCTCCAGGGTTCTGCAACAGAAAGGTTACATTCCAAGCTACTAGAGGGATTTGTAACATGAAAAAGCAACCATTTCACTCTGTTACCAATATTTAATTCTAAACATATATATACAAACAATAATAAGAGCAATTTTGGCGTATAGTTGTGACAGATAGATACATAGATAAGACATGTAGACAGATACATAGATACATAAATGCATAGATACATAAATAGATACATAGATATATAGATAGATAGATAGATAGATAGATAAATACATAGATAAGATATGTAGACAGATAGATAGATACATAGATAAGACATGTAGACAGATACATAGATACATAAATGCATAGATACATAAATAGATACATAGATATATAGATAGATAGACAGATAGATAGATAGATAGATAAATACATAGATAAGATATGTAGACAGATAGATAGATAGATACATAGATAAGATATGTAGACTGATACATAGATACATAAATGCATAGATACATAAATAGATACATAGATATATAGATAGATAAGATAGATAGACAGATAGATACATAGATAAGATATGTAGACAGATATATAGATAGATAAGATATGTAGACAGATACATAGATACATAAATGCATAGATACATAAATAGATACATAGATATATAGATAGATAGACAGATAGATAGATAGATAAATACATAGATAAGATATGTAGACAGATAGATAGTTAGATAGATACATAGATAAGATATGTAGACAGATACATAGATACATAGATAGATAAGATAGGTAGATAGATAGATAGATAGATACATACATAGATACATAGATAAGATATGTAGACAGATAGATAGTTAGATAGATACATAGATAGATAAGATATGTAGACAGATACATAGATACATAAATGCATAGATACATAAATAGATACATAGATATATAGATAGATAAGATAGATAGACAGATAGATACATAGATAAGATATGTAGACAGATATATAGATAGATAAGATATGTAGACAGATAGATAGATATATAGATAAGATATGTATACAGATAGATATATAGATAAGATATGTAGACAGATAGATACATAGATAAGATATGTAGACAGATAGATAGATACATAGATAAGATATGTAGACAGATAGATAGATAAGATATGTAGACAGATAGATACATAGATAAGATATGTAGACAGATAGATACATAGATAAGATATGTAGACGGATAGATACATATATAAGATATGTAGACAGATAGATAGATAGATAAGATATGTAGACAGATATATAAATAGATACATAGATAAGATAGATAGACAGATAGATACATAGATAAGATATGTAGACAGATAGATACATAGATAAGATAGATAGACAGATAGATACATAGATAAGATATGTAGACAGATATATAGATAGATAAGATATGTAGACAGATATATAGATACATAGATAAGATATGTATACAGATAGATAGATACATAGATAAGATATGTAGACAGATAGATACATAGATAAGATATGTAGACAGATAGATACATAGATAAGATATGTAGACAGATAGATACATAGATAAGATATGTAGACAGATAGATAGATAAGATATGTAGACAGATAGATAGATAAGATATGTAGACAGATATATACATAGATAAGATATGTAGACAGATAGATAGATAGATAGATAGATAGATAAGATATGTAGACAGATAGATACATAGATAAGATATGTAGACAGATAGATAGATAAGATATGTAGACAGATAGATAGATACATAGATAAGATATGTAGACAGATAGATACATAGATAAGATATGTAGACAGATAGATAGATACATAGATAAGATATGTAGACAGATAGATAGATACATAGATAAGATATGTAGACAGATAGATAGATACATAGATAAGATATGTAGACAGATAGATAGATACATAGATAAGATATGTATACAGATAGATAGTTAGATAGATACATAGATAAGATATGTATACAGATAGATAGTTAGATACGTAGATAAGATATGTAGACAGATAGATAGATACATAGATAAGATATGTATACAGATAGATAGTTAGATAGATACATAGATAAGATATGTAGACAGATAGATAGATACATAGATAAGATATGTATACAGATAGATAGTTAGATAGATACATAGATAAGATATGTAGACAGATAGATAGATACGATATGTATACAGATAGATAGTTAGATAGATACATAGATAAGATATGTAGACAGATACATAGATACATAAATAGATACAGAGATAGATAGATAGATAGATAAGATAGGTAGATAGATAGATACATACATAGATACATAGATAAGATATGTAGACAGATAGATAGTTAGATAGATACATAGATAGATAGGATATGTAGACAGATACATAGATACATAAATAGATACATAGATATATAGATAGATAAGATAGGTAGATATATAGATAGATACATAGATAGATACATATACAGATAGATAAGATAGGTAGATATATAGATAGATACATAGATAGAAACATATATAGATAGATAAGATAGGTAGATATATAGAAAGAAACATAGATAGATACATATATAGATAGATAAGATAGGTAGACAGATAGATAGATAGATAGATATATAGATACATAGATAGATAGATAGATACATACATAGATATACATAGATAGATAGATAGATACATAGATATATAGATAGATAGACAGACATAAAGATAGATAGATAGATAGATAGATAGATAGATAGATAAATAGATAAATACATAGATAGGTAGATAGATAGATACATACATAGATATACATAGATAGATAGATAGATAGATAGATAGACAGACATAAAGATAGATAGATAGATAGATAGATAGATAGATAGATAGATAGATAGATAGATAGATAGATAGATAGATAGATAGATAGATAGATAGATAGCTAAGTTGGTAGGTAGATAGGTAGGTACTTCACTGCTTAGGACATGGCCCGGTGGCAGCACTGCCAATGTAATAATACAATGTACAATATAATTAACATAAATAAAATGGGTAATAATACCATGTCAGAATGACAATACATCTTAGTATATTACCAAAATAATAATAATAATAATAATAATAATAATAATAATAATAATAAATTCTATAATAGTATTGAAAACGCAATATTTATATTTACTATCCCGACTATAAAACACCGTTCTTTAGTCTCTTTTTAAAAATATTTACACTTTGAGACATCCAGGTGTTTTGTTCCATTCATTAATTGTTCTATTTGCGAAGGAAAATCACCTGTGTCAGTTTTCGGTTCCCTATTTCTTATTTTTTTCGAGAGATCATTTCTCCCACAGAATTGGTAATGACAAAGAAAATAGAGTATATATCAAGTGCTTTTGAAAGAAAGATTCTCAGAAGAATTTTAGGCGCAGTGAAAGAAACTTGTTTATGGAGACTTTTTTATCGCGTTTAACGCCCGCTTTTACTACACATGACACCGCAGACGCTGACACTGGGGATACATGGAATGAAGATGGAGCACTGGTGGAATGCAATGGCGGAGGAAACCGGAGAACTCGGAGTAAACCCGCCCCTGCGCCACTATGTCCATCACAAATCTCACATGCGGTCGCTTAGGGTTGAACCCGAGCGAGGCGAGTGGTCTAACCACTCGGCCACGGCGCGGCCCTATGGAGACTTAGATTTAATAGTGAAATACTTAACCCTTTGTTGCTGTCGGTACCTATAAGTTCCGCTTGTTTTAAGCGTAACTATACAAATAGGGTTGTACTCCAACATTCATTTCACGTTATACTAACCTTCAACGACAAGTAATCAAGACTGTTTTATATTGTGAAAATATGTACAATTTTTGCCCTAAAATTGCAGTGATTTTTTTAGTAAATAAATGAGTTAAACCCACAAAACTACAATCAAATGTAACGTCCAAGCATCACACCGATTATTTTACTTGGGCTCTCCCCGTCCTTTACCACAGTCACTGGCATTTGAACTTGCAACATTTGGCTTTGAATGGATGGCCTGTCCATTACCTATTACCTAACACTCATGGCCATTTGAACCACTTTTTGGTAGTGCCTTTGGCAGCATTATGAAAACTGGTTTAGAAGAATTTAAACTTTTAATTGGGAAGAAAAGTATGAATAAAGAATCCACATATATTTTCATTTCTGTTATTTTATATAATGATTTTATAGAGTTATTCGCATATATTTTTACTGGAACTGCAGTTTTAAACTTGAACTAAAGGAAAACGGCACATATAGTATACTAGTGCAGGCAACTGAGCAGCCGGATATGGGCTGCTCAAGTACGAGTGAAGTATAACTCCATTAAAAGGTAAAATGTATGTAAAGAGATGAGGTTAGAACAGATCTAAGAGGCTTCTTGAACAACAGGAATTTAAAAGGAGATGTAACAAATAGAGAAGCATGGAGGCTCAACTTGGGCTGTAGTGCTACGGAAAAGGAAGAACAGGTATTTGTATTGGCAATTAATTACATTTAAGTACTTTATTTGTTTTAATCAAACGCTGTGTGCTTCATTTGTGAAATAAAACTGGATTCAAGTTTAATTTCATGTGGAACCTCGGGTATCGGAGTGATACAGCAGGGTACCTGCTGATTCCACATTAACAGAATGCTGAATCCCCACAGGTTATGAACAGTAAGCTGACTGAATGACCAGAGAACGTCCATATGCTGTTAGTGGTCACTATAATTAGTAGGAAGCAGCGTATCCAGCAGCCAAGTATACAGGCTGTTAATGAACTACACGGAAATAATTTGCGAGATTTGCACGTGACTGATACAAGTAATTTGCGATGCATGGTCCCCGGATAACATAACGTTAAACGTATGGGTATCAGGTGCTGATAAGTCGGTGTTAAAGCAAAGCAGCTTGAAAAAATGTCTTTAAAACTGCTGACTCCCGAGTATAGAAATATCGATTATTAGCAGCTCGTTACTAGCGTTCTCAAGATTTAATGTCGCAAAAATCTGTAAAATCTCCAACTAATTACTTGACAGGCGACACTGAGCATTCATTAAGTACGTGCTTGAGTTATTAGGCGTTTTTTCAACTGTTCTGGTGGTTTAATCTGTAACGCGGGAAGCTGCTATCCAAAAGGTTATGAGTTCGATTCCTGTTATAGAGTAAATATTATTATTATTATTATTATTATTATTATTATTATTATGTTTTTCATTGCAGACGAAGTGCCGCGACACGTGAGAAAAACTTATAGCCGTTACTTGGAAATGTCAATAAACAGGCCATAAGTGTGCTATGTCAAATTAGTTATTCAGGTAATGTGTGAAAATATTTCGGTATAGTTGATTAAGGTTTTTATTGCTCTCCCGCCCAAGACAGTCTTGAGCACGTACGTCTCCAACCTGAGTACAGTAAATTTGTGCAAGTGGGTGTCGGGTCAAGTCAATGATGGCTTTGTGGACCCAAATGACCATGTATCAGCAGATATTTAAGTGCAGAAAAAGCCCGATATTATAAAGAAATGCAAGACCAGACAGTTGGTGCGCTGAGAATGGACAGGGATACAACACCATTCAGTGCGCACACGCCCTGCTAATCTCATCTCTCCTTCAAATTAACTGACGACAGTTTCACTTTCTCTATACGTACTAATGTATAGAGAAGGTATTGTATTCCACCCAAAAATTCACTACCGAGATTTCACCGCAAATACATGTTTTGGGTCCCCCTGAATCCAAAAAACGGGTCCGTGTGTATGTGTCTGTGGACAACATAGCTCAAAAACGAAAACACCGTTGTATTCCATTCTTGGTGTTTAAGTATGGTATCTTCCAAGTGTGCGACACGAAAATCCCCTCATACCAAACTACCCTTTACATGGAACTTTTCTTTTCGAAAATTTTGATTTTCTCAAAAATGGCTTTAACAACTTTGATTAAAATGTCGTATACTAAAAATATTTAAGTCGCAAATAAAATGTATATCTTGAATTTTCTGGGAATAGCCTCTGAAGACTATTTTATTCTGGATCAAATTTACGGAATTTTGCACAACTGCTAAACCGTAAGACATGGACAAAAAATATAGAGCATGTCAAAACACACAATTTATGTTATATACTGGGGTAGGTTGCCAATTTTGTCTGCGAATTTCCCTTTCCTTGGTTTTGCTTCTGCTGTTCGAGAAACCACACATACATATTCACCATTATACTGGTTTAAAACCTAAATTCCAAATTTGCTGCTTAATTGAATATTTAAGACCGCAAAGTCTTGTTTTGGTTGCCCATTTAACCCACAATATGGCAGCTTCACCAACTACAATGCATAAGGATAGGACATTTCCAATCCGCTCTCTCTCTCTCTCTCTCTCTCTCTCTCTCTCTCTCTCTATATATATATATATATATATATATATATATATATATATATATATATATATATATATATATATATGGTACATATTGAGAAAAATCTGGTTGGTAAAACTGACGCTTTGCTCACCTCTTGTGGCTGAACTACTCCGCACGTTCTCCTGAGACAGCATCTGGTTGGTAAGACTGACCAGCGTCGCTGACAACGTCCTGTGCCTGGCCACGTGACCCAGAGTAGCGGTACACCGTATCTCCATGGTTGGGGTGCGACCCGTGAAGTGACCTCGGCTCACTTGGAACTGCAGGCCGATCATCTTGGTGTAGAGGCCTCGGGCGTCTAACGAGTCGCTGTTCTTGGGGTACTCCCACATCGAGTTGGTCGCCTACAAACAGAAGTCACCTGTTGCAGTGTTTGCTCGTCCTTGAGCGGCAGTTACTCCAGACACTTACCCTCACATCGTTGATGTACCACACCAGGGATGTCGGCGGCTTGGACCTGGGCGACGTGCAGTTGGCCGACACGAAGTCTCCCACCGAATATGTGGGCAAGATGCCTTCGATAACTGGGTCCTCTACCGGGAACGCTGCGGGAAACACGCACAAGATTATTAGTCTCAGCCTGAACAATTCTCTAGCCACCATGGCAATTCCTCAACTGACTCACATGTGTTCCGGTAAACCAGAAGGTGATATTAAATTATTTTGACATGTCCCAGGATTCATAATATAGCCAAATAATTGGTTAATTGTGTTAATTTACTATTTTTTTTCTTCACACAAGCCGTGTGTGGGACAGCAGTTGGATAAGGGGCATGAAGTACTTACGATATTGTAAGTCACCATTGGGCTGTCATCTCAAAATAATTTGAGATCACCTTGTGGTTTACTGGAAAAAATGAGAATCAGTTGAGGAATTTAATGTGGTGCCGGCATATTGCCATAGTAGCTCAGTGGTACAGTAACAAAAACAGTTAATTAAGATTATGTGATCTTTAGTTGTGACAAAACAGCAGAAGTCCATGATTTATACAAGAACTACACGAAATTAAAACCTGTGGAGTTTTATGGAAGATTTCTCTGTAATTGGATGATAGTTTCAAGTAAGAAGTATCACACGAATATGGAAATCTTGACCACATAGACCCGTCACCGGCGCGATGTTCGAGTGGCATAATTCATCGTCCCTTAAATTCAAGCCCATACAATATTACTTTCTCTTCACGTACTATGTAGGTACATAGTGTTTAGAGAATGTATTGTATTGCACTTAAAAATTAATACCAAGATTTTACTGGAAATATTTGTTTAGAGATCCCTTGACTACAAAAAAGCATTTTAGAAAAAGATCCGCGCGAGTGTGTGTGTGTCAGTGGGGAGCATAACTCAAAATATGAGCTTTATCCCCGTCGACATATCTATTACTTTTACCACTTGGCAAGTATCGTTCCACGATCAGCGAGAGTGGACTTTTTCAATGATGCCTCTAATAACCACATTTCCTGGGCGGTCCTTATCAAACGCGGATGTTACACCACATTTAAAGTCGTTGAACCAATATCTCACGTTATCAAAGATGACCAAAAACAGCATCCAATTTCCATGTTATCTCATCACGGGTTATTCATCTAAAAGCAAAAGTCTGATGTGTTCCATTTGCATGACTTTCTCTGCATCGCTGTAACAAATTATTGTTCAGTGGCTCATGCTAATCGAGATAAACACTAGCAGAAATTGTCTTATTACTTGCTTCCTTGTAAGTGGAAGGGAATACACTAGGATAAAGTGATAGTCAAATGTTTTAAAAACTGCCACTATGTTATTGAAAATCTTTCTTTGAATGGTCAAGAATTCACAAATGCCAGTATGAGAACAATTTTAGTATTTTAAACTTGAAGCCAATAACAAGGAATATCTCGGAAATGGTTAAATCCACAAACAGTTCTATTTGTCATAATTCTGTTTTTTAAGGTGTTGTACATATTTTGTGTGGTAAATTTTTGTCTATAGGTTTCTTACGGCTTACCATGTGGCAGTATATTGTATTATACAACCAAGCATTCTGTCGTAATTGCATTGTTACTAATACACATGAAATATTTATGGAAATAACAAACGAATGATAGTATTATGTATGTAGATGAGATTTTGTGCTAACTAGGTTACCAAATAAACATTGTTTGAAAAAGTTTTCGCTCTAAAAGGGATAAAAAGTTAGCGTAGTGTATTTTGGATAGACGAGAGTTGTAAACCCGATATTCCTAAATATATTGTATATTTCGAGTAATATATGGTAACTGAAGATGCATATATAGTAAAACAAAAGGTAAGTAAATGCTAATGGACGGATTTTGTACCACACACGCCATTATAACACACGCTAAGTAGACACCATTTTAATCAAGCTTGTAAATTATATTTGGGAAGAATGTATTTTAGCACCATAATGTGTAAGAAGACTCTGCGTAGATTGGCTTAATTAAGTAAACCAATAAAAACATTTATTGTGAAATTTATTTTGGTTCGTTCCGTTCACAGTTATGTTAAAGGAAATAAATTAAAATATCTCAGCAGAAGCTTACCCAATCTGATTCACGACACATCTATTACTTCATGCTCAATTAAAGTGCTAAAAACATCAACACAATTAGTTAAATGCTAGCCGGATAAATAACAACTGTTATAACCTTCTCAGCTACTGAACGAGCAAGCCATTGTTGGGCAAGCCGTCGACAATGGTTGCCAACCCCGACACTGCCCCTCCAGTTATACAATATTCATCCAGAAAAAAGAGAACTTCATAGGCTATTGCCAGAAAATTCTAAATATACACTTTTTTTAATGTAAATATATTTAATACACGGTATTTTAATCAATTCGTTAGAAATATTTTTGAGAAAATAACATTTTCGAGATTGTTTCATGTAAAGTTTAGCTTGCGGTGATGGCGTTTCCTTCAAACTCTTCCTCTCGCGTCGTTGAAACGTAGGGACTGAATTTAAACATCAAGTTTTGTATTTTACTGACTTTTCGTCTTCACCGACACACACACACACACACACACACACACACACACACACACACACACACACACACACACACACACACACACAAACTCTTCCTCTCGCGTCGTTGAAACGTAGAGACTGAATTTAAACATCAAGTTTTGTATTTTACTGACTTTTTGTCTTCACCGACACACACACACACACACACACACACACACACACACACACACACACACACAAACTCTTCCTCTCGCGTCGTTGAAACGTAGAGACTGAATTTAAACATCAAGTTTTGTATTTTACTGACTTTTTGTCTTCACCGACACACACACACACACACACACACACACACACACACACACACACACACACACACACACACACACACACACACAAACTCTTCCTCTCGCGTCGTTGAAACGTAGAGACTGAATTTAAACATCAAGTTTTGTATTTTACTGACTTTTTGTCTTCACCGACACACACACACACACACACACACACACACACACACACACACACACACACACACACACACACACACACACAAACTCTTCCTCTCGCGTCGTTGAAACGTAGGTACTGAATTTAAACATCAAGTTTTGTATTTTACTGACTTTTTGTCTTCACCGACACACACACACACACACACACACACACACACACACACACACACACACACACACACACACAAACTCTTCCTCTCGCGTCGTTGAAACGTAGGTACTGAATTTAAACATCAAGTTTTGTATTTTACTGACTTTTTGTCTTCACCGACACACACACACACAACACGGACTAGATTATTCTGGATGAATTTTACGGAATTTTGCATAACTGCTAAACCGTAAGAGATGGACAAAAACTTGTCACACAAAATATGTAGAGCACATTAAAGCACACAATATATGTAATAAACATTTTTCGTGTAGTTGATTACTGTTTCGATATTCCTTGTTTTTGGTTTCAGCTTTGAAGAACTTATATTTTTCTCATACAGGAATTTGTCAACTCTTGTCCATACAAACAAAGGAACTTGAGTCACATAGCAACCAGCTTTAGACTATCACTTTAACCTATGGTACTCCCATATTTCCCTTCTACTTACAAGGAAGCAAGTAATAAGACTATTATCTCGATTAGCATGAAGTAAAGAGAAGCATAAGCTTTTTAACTGTAATTTGTTACAAAGATGTAGAGAAAGTCATGTGAATGGAACACATCACTTTTTTTTTTCAGAACATAATGACCCTCGGCGTGACTTTGAAGTTTGGCTTTGGGTAGGTTTGCGGTTGGAAAGCATTCCACTTAAATGGGACGCGAATCTCGACTTGCAAGCAGAGTGTTCAGTTCTCCAGGAAACAGAGTTTACTACGTCATCCCCAGTACAGCCTCGTCTTTTGCTTGTTAACACATTGAGGCCCGGGCGTTTCTTTAGTTGAGGTGCAAGAAACGCAGGGTTGTTACGCCTACTTTCACTTATTATTTACAGTACATCAATCAAAGCTGCCAAAATGTATTGAGACAATCTTAAAGTATGGCGTTCAAGGATTTCTCAACAAGTAAGAAAATAGTTATAACTTCCGTATTAATATTTTATTTGAAAAAAAAAAACTGCGTAAAGCTGCTTACACTCCATTTATTAAAAGTTCGAAAACTCTCCCTCGGAATCGGAATTTTGCAGAGCTTCTTTTGTATGCTGAATTTCAGTTTAACTGGAAAATGCAGCATTTTAATATTCAAGAGCTATACTCGGGCTTGGGCTTCAATGTGTTAATGGATATTTATCTGGTTCCGTTTGTGGGCCATCGTGTTTAGGAGACAACTAAACTTCACATTTCCATTTTATCAAAAAAGAAAAAACGTTGAACGACGTACTGAAATGCCTGCCAAATCGAAACTAAGCTATGAATTAGTATATGATCCTGCACGAAGGTAACACCAGCTTGGCTTGCAACAAAACACGGTTACTTATATAGGTACAACCGTCGTCAAGTTGGCGGTACTTTGAGAGGTATTCAGTATACATACCCATGACCGTCATGTTGGCACTGGCGACGACCGTCTCGAAGTAGGGTGCCTCAGTTGAAACCTCGCATCTGTAGTTACCACTGGAGTCGAAGTTGAGATTCACCAACCTCACGCTGTTCATGTCGCACCTGGGTGTCTGCAACACAAAGGAGAGAACACTAGCAACAAACAGATACAACAACAATAAAGTGGAGCTGTGCAGAGGTACTCACGTCAACGGTGAATCCTGCCACGTAAAAAGTTTGGAGGTCCGGATAGTCTGGCATGAACCTGAAGAACTCCTCCTCGTCCTTGTACCACTTGACGGAGTAGAGGCTATGACCTTCAAGATCGAACTCGCACCGAAGTGTAACCGGGGACCTGATGTCTGCCTGGGAGGGCACCATGAGACGTACTAGCTTCAGTCCACGAGAACCTGAAACAGGAGTTGATTACAGACTTCTGGGTACAGAGACTGTCACCACTTGATGTCTGCCTGGGGAGCACCATGAGACGTACTAGCTTCAGTCCACGAGATCCTGTAACAGGAGTTGATTACAGACTTCTGGGTACACAGACTGTCATCACTTCATGTCTGCCTGGGAGAGCACCACGAGATGTACTAGCTTCAGTCCACGAGAACCTGAAACAGGAGTTGATTACAGACTTCTGGGTACACAGACTGTCACCACTTGATGTCTGCCTGGGAGGGCACAATGAGACGTACTAGCTTCAGTCCACAAGATCCTGAAACAGGAGTTGATTACAGACATCAGGGTACACAGACTGTCACCACTTGATGTCTGCCTGGGAGGGCACCATCAGTCCACGATATCCTGAAACAGGAGTTGATTGCAGATATCTGGGTACAGAGACTGTCACCACTTGATGTGAACCTGGGAGAGCACAATGAGACGTACTAGCTTCAGTCCACGAGATCCTGAAACAGGAGTTGATTACAGATATCAGGGTACAGAGACTGTCACCACTTGATGTGTGCCTGGGAGAGCACCAAGAGAAGAGCTAGCTTCAGTCCACAAGATCCTGAAACACGAGTTGATTACAGACATCTCGGTACAGAGACTGTCACTACTTGATGTCTGCCTGGGAGGGCACCATGAGACGTACTAGCTTCAGTCCACGAGATCGTGAAACAGGAGTTGATTACAGACTGTCACCACTTGATGTCCGCCTGGGAGAGCACTACGAAAAGAGCTAGCTTCAGTCCACGAGAACCTGAAACAGGAGTTGATTACAGACATCTCGGTACAGAGACTGTCACCACTTGATGTCTGCCTGGGAGGGCACCACGAGACGTACTAGCTTCGGTCCACGAGAACCTGAAACAGGAGTTGATTACAGACATCTCGGTACAGAGACTGTCACCACTTCATGTCTGCCTGGGAGGGCAACATTAGACGTACTAGCTTCAGTCCACGAGATCCTGAAACAGGAGTTGATTACAGACATCAGGGTACACAGACTGTCACCACTTGATGTCTGCCTGGGAGAGCACCATGAGACGTACTAGCTTCAGGCCACAATAACCTGAAAGAGGAGTTGATTACAGACTGTCACCACTTGATGTCTGTCTGGGAGAGCACCATGAGACATATTAGCTTCAGTCCACGAGATCATGAAACAGGAGTTTATTACAGACTTTCACTACTTGATGTGTGCCTGGGAGAGCACCATGAGACGTACTAGCTTCAGTCCACGAGATCCTGAAACAGGAGTTGATTACAGACATCTCGGTACACAGACTGTCACCACTTGATATCTGCCTGGGAGGGCACTATGAGACGTACTAGCTTCAGTCCACGAGATCCTGAAACAGGAGTTGATTACAGACATCAGGGTACACAGACTGTCACCACTTGATGTCTGTCTGGGAGAGCACTATGAGACGTACTAGCGTCAGTCCACAAGATCCTGAAACAGGAGTTGATTACAGACTGTCACCACTTGATGTCTGTCTGGGAGAGCACCATGAAACGTACTAGCTTCACTCCACGAGATCCTGAAACAGGAGTTGATTACAGACTGTCACCACTTGATGACTATCTGGGAGAGCACCATGAGACGTACTAGCTTCAGTCCACGAGATCCTGAAACAGGAGTCGATTACAGACTGTCACCACTATGTGTGCCTGGGAGAGCACCATGAGACGTACTAGCTTCACTCCACAAGATCCTGAAACAGGAGTTGATTACAGACTGTCACCACTTGATGTCTGTCTGGGAGAGCACCATGAAACGTACTAGCTTCACTCCACGAGATCCTGAAACAGGAGTTGATTACAGACTGTCACCACTTGATGGCTATCTGGGAGAGCACCATGAGACGTACTAGCTTCAGTCCACGAGATCCTGAAACAGGAGTCGATTACAGACTGTCACCACTATGTGTGCCTGGGAGAGCACCATGAGACGTACTAGCTTCACTCCACAAGATCCTGAAACAGGAGTTGATTACAGACTGTCACCACTTGATGTCTGTCTGGGAGAGCACCATGAGACGTACTAGCTTCAGTCCACAAGATCCTGAAACAGGAGTTGAATACAGACTGTCACCACTTGATGTCTATCTGGGAGAACACCATGAGACGTACTAGCTTCAGTCCACGAGATCCTGAAACAGGACTTGATTACAGACTGTCACCACTATGTGTGCCTGGGAGAGCACCATGAGACGTACTAGCTTCAGTCCACAAGATCCTGAAACAGGAGTTGATTACAGACTGTCACCACTTGATGTCTGCCTGGGAGAGCACCATGAGACGTACTAGCTTCAGTCCACAAGATCCTGAAACAGGAGTTGATTACAGACTGTCACCACTTGATGTCTGCCTGGGAGAGCACTATGAGACGTACTAGCTTCAGTCCACGCGTACCTGAAACAGGAGTTGATTACAGACATCAGGGTACACAGACTGTCCCCACTTGATGTATGCCTGGGAGAGCACTATGAGACGTACTAGCTTCAGTCCACGAGAACCTGAAACAGGAGTTGATTACAGACTGTCACCACTTGATGTGTGCCTGGGAGAGCACCATGAGACGTACTAGTTTCAGTCCACGAGATCCTGAAACAGGAGTTGATTACAGACTGTCTCCACTTGATGTCTGCCTGGGAGAGCACTATGAGAAGTACTAGCTTCAGTGCACGAGAACCTGAAACAGGAGTTGATTACAGACATCTCGGTACACAGACTGTCACCACTTGATGTCTGCCTGGGAGGGCACTATGAGACGTAATAGCTTCAGTCCACGAAATCCTGAAACAGGAGTTGATTACAGACATCAGAGTACACAGACTGTCGCCACTTGATGTCTGCCTGGGAGAGCACAATGAGACGTACTAGCTTCAGTCCACGAAATCCTGAAACAGGAGTTGATTACAGACTGTCACCACTTGATGTGTGCCTGGGAGAGCACCATGAGACGTACTAGCTTCAGTCCACGAGATCCTGAAACAGGAGTTGATTACAGACTGTCACCACTTGATGTCTGCCTGGGAGAGCACTATGAGACGTACTAGCTTCAGTCCACGAGAACCTGAAATAGGAGTTGATTACAGTCATCAGGGTACACAGACTGTCACCACTTTATGTCTGCCTGGGAGGGCACTATGAGACGTACTAGCTTCAGTCCACGAGATCCTGAAAGAGGAGTTGATTACAGACTGTCACCACTTGATGTCTGCCTGGGAGAGCACCATGAGACGTACTAGCTTCAGTCCACAAGATCCTGAAACACTAGTTGATTATAGACTCTCACCACTTGGTGTCTGCCTGGGAGAGCACCATGAGACGTACTAGCTTCAGTCCACGAGAACCTGAAACAGGAGTTGATTACAGACTGTCACCACTTGATGTGTGCCTGGGAGAGCACCATGAGACGTACTAGCTTCAGTCCACGAGATCCTGAAACAGGAGTTGATTACAGACTGTCACCACTTGATGTCCGCCTGGGAGAGCACTATGAGACGTACTAGCTTCAGTCCACGAGATCCTGAAACAGGAGTTGATTACAGACATCTCGGTACACAGACTGTCACCACTTGATGTCTGTGTGGGAGGGCGCTATGAGACGTACTTGCTTCAGTCCATCCTGAAACAGGAGTTGATTACAGTCATCAGGGTACACAGACTGTCGCCACTTGATGTCTGCCTGGGAGAGCACCATGAGACGTACTAGCTTCAGTCCATGAGATCCTGAAACAGGAGTTGATTACAGACTGTCACCACTTGATGTCTGCCTGGGAGAACACCATGAGACGTACTAGCTTCAGTCCACAAGATCCTGAAACAGGAGTTGATTACAGACTGTCACCACTTGATGTCTGCCTGGGAGAGCACTATGAGACGTACTGGCTTCAGTCCACGAGAACCTGAAACAGTAGTTGAATACAGACATCAGGGTACACAGACCGTCACCATTGATGTATGCCTGGGAGAGCACTATGAGACGTACTAGCTTCAGTCCACAAGATCCTGAAACAGGAGTTGATTACAGACATCAGGGTACAGAGACTGTCACCACTTGGTGTCTGCCTGGGAGAGCACTATGAGACGTATTAGCTTCAGTCCACGCTATCCTGAAACAGGAGTTGATTACAGACTGTTACCACTTGATGTCTGCCTGGGAGAGCACTATGAGACGTACTAGATTTGTCCTCGAGATCCTGACACAGGAATTGATTACAGACTGTCACCACTTGATGTCTGCCTGGGAGAGCACCATGAGACGTACTAGCGTCAGTCCACGAGATCCTGAAACAGGAGTTGATTACAGACTGTCACCACCTGATGTCTGCCTGGGAGAGCACTATGAGACGTACTAGCTTCAGTGCACGAGAACCTGAAACAGGAGTTGATTACAGATTTCTGGGTACAGAGACTGTCACCACTTGATGTCTGCTTGTGAGGGCACCATGAGAAGTACTAGCTTCAGTCCACGAGATCCTGAAACAGGAGTTGATTACAGACATCATGGTACACAGACTGTCGCCACTTGATGTCTGCCTGGGAGAGCACCATGAGGCGTACTAGCTTCAGTCCACGAGATCCTGAAACAGGAGTTGATTACAGACTGTCACCACTTGATGTCTGACTGGGAGAGCACAATGAGACGTACTAGCTTCCATCCACGAGATCCTGAAACAGGAGTTGATTACAGACTGTCACCACTTGATGTCTGCCTGGGAGAGCACTATGAGACGTACTAGCTTCAGTCCACGAGAATCTGAAACAGGAGTTGATTACAGACATCAGGGTACACAGACTGTCACCACTTGATGTCTGCCTGGGAGAGCACTATGAGACGTACTAGCTTCAGTCCACGAGATTCTGAAACAGGAGTTGATTACAGACTGTCACCACTGGATGTCTGTCTGGGAGAGCACCATGAGACGTACTAGCTTCAGTCCACGAGATCCTGAAACAGGAGTTGGTTACAGACTGTCACCACTTGATGTCTGTCTGGGAGAGCACTATGAGACGTACTAGCGTCAGTCCACAAGATCCTGAAACAGGAGTTGATTACAGACTGTCACCACTTGATGTCTGTCTGGGAGAGCACCATGAAACGTACTAGCTTCACTCCACGAGATCCTGAAACAGGAGTTGATTACAGACTGTCACCACTTGATGACTATCTGGGAGAGCACCATGAGACGTACTAGCTTCAGTCCACGAGATCCTGAAACAGGAGTCGATTACAGACTGTCACCACTATGTGTGCCTGGGAGAGCACCATGAGACGTACTAGCTTCACTCCACAAGATCCTGAAACAGGAGTTGATTACAGACTGTCACCACTTGATGTCTGTCTGGGAGAGCACCATGAAACGTACTAGCTTCACTCCACGAGATCCTGAAACAGGAGTTGATTACAGACTGTCACCACTTGATGGCTATCTGGGAGAGCACCATGAGACGTACTAGCTTCAGTCCACGAGATCCTGAAACAGGAGTCGATTACAGACTGTCACCACTATGTGTGCCTGGGAGAGCACCATGAGACGTACTAGCTTCACTCCACAAGATCCTGAAACAGGAGTTGATTACAGACTGTCACCACTTGATGTCTGTCTGGGAGAGCACCATGAGACGTACTAGCTTCAGTCCACAAGATCCTGAAACAGGAGTTGAATACAGACTGTCACCACTTGATGTCTATCTGGGAGAACACCATGAGACGTACTAGCTTCAGTCCACGAGATCCTGAAACAGGACTTGATTACAGACTGTCACCACTATGTGTGCCTGGGAGAGCACCATGAGACGTACTAGCTTCAGTCCACAAGATCCTGAAACAGGAGTTGATTACAGACTGTCACCACTTGATGTCTGCCTGGGAGAGCACCATGAGACGTACTAGCTTCAGTCCACAAGATCCTGAAACAGGAGTTGATTACAGACTGTCACCACTTGATGTCTGCCTGGGAGAGCACTATGAGACGTACTAGCTTCAGTCCACGCGTACCTGAAACAGGAGTTGATTACAGACATCAGGGTACACAGACTGTCCCCACTTGATGTATGCCTGGGAGAGCACTATGAGACGTACTAGCTTCAGTCCACGAGAACCTGAAACAGGAGTTGATTACAGACTGTCACCACTTGATGTGTGCCTGGGAGAGCACCATGAGACGTACTAGTTTCAGTCCACGAGATCCTGAAACAGGAGTTGATTACAGACTGTCTCCACTTGATGTCTGCCTGGGAGAGCACTATGAGAAGTACTAGCTTCAGTGCACGAGAACCTGAAACAGGAGTTGATTACAGACATCTCGGTACACAGACTGTCACCACTTGATGTCTGCCTGGGAGGGCACTATGAGACGTAATAGCTTCAGTCCACGAAATCCTGAAACAGGAGTTGATTACAGACATCAGAGTACACAGACTGTCGCCACTTGATGTCTGCCTGGGAGAGCACAATGAGACGTACTAGCTTCAGTCCACGAAATCCTGAAACAGGAGTTGATTACAGACTGTCACCACTTGATGTGTGCCTGGGAGAGCACCATGAGACGTACTAGCTTCAGTCCACGAGATCCTGAAACAGGAGTTGATTACAGACTGTCACCACTTGATGTCTGCCTGGGAGAGCACTATGAGACGTACTAGCTTCAGTCCACGAGAACCTGAAATAGGAGTTGATTACAGTCATCAGGGTACACAGACTGTCACCACTTTATGTCTGCCTGGGAGGGCACTATGAGACGTACTAGCTTCAGTCCACGAGATCCTGAAAGAGGAGTTGATTACAGACTGTCACCACTTGATGTCTGCCTGGGAGAGCACCATGAGACGTACTAGCTTCAGTCCACAAGATCCTGAAACACTAGTTGATTATAGACTCTCACCACTTGGTGTCTGCCTGGGAGAGCACCATGAGACGTACTAGCTTCAGTCCACGAGAACCTGAAACAGGAGTTGATTACAGACTGTCACCACTTGATGTGTGCCTGGGAGAGCACCATGAGACGTACTAGCTTCAGTCCACGAGATCCTGAAACAGGAGTTGATTACAGACTGTCACCACTTGATGTCCGCCTGGGAGAGCACTATGAGACGTACTAGCTTCAGTCCACGAGATCCTGAAACAGGAGTTGATTACAGACATCTCGGTACACAGACTGTCACCACTTGATGTCTGTGTGGGAGGGCACTATGAGACGTACTTGCTTCAGTCCATCCTGAAACAGGAGTTGATTACAGTCATCAGGGTACACAGACTGTCGCCACTTGATGTCTGCCTGGGAGAGCACCATGAGACGTACTAGCTTCAGTCCATGAGATCCTGAAACAGGAGTTGATTACAGACTGTCACCACTTGATGTCTGCCTGGGAGAACACCATGAGACGTACTAGCTTCAGTCCACAAGATCCTGAAACAGGAGTTGATTACAGACTGTCACCACTTGATGTCTGCCTGGGAGAGCACTATGAGACGTACTGGCTTCAGTCCACGAGAACCTGAAACAGTAGTTGAATACAGACATCAGGGTACACAGACTGTCACCATTGATGTATGCCTGGGAGAGCACTATGAGACGTACTAGCTTCAGTCCACAAGATCCTGAAACAGGAGTTGATTACAGACATCAGGGTACAGAGACTGTCACCACTTGGTGTCTGCCTGGGAGAGCACTATGAGACGTATTAGCTTCAGTCCACGCTATCCTGAAACAGGAGTTGATTACAGACTGTTACCACTTGATGTCTGCCTGGGAGAGCACTATGAGACGTACTAGATTTGTCCTCGAGATCCTGACACAGGAATTGATTACAGACTGTCACCACTTGATGTCTGCCTGGGAGAGCACCATGAGACGTACTAGCGTCAGTCCACGAGATCCTGAAACAGGAGTTGATTACAGACTGTCACCACCTGATGTCTGCCTGGGAGAGCACTATGAGACGTACTAGCTTCAGTGCACGAGAACCTGAAACAGGAGTTGATTACAGATTTCTGGGTACAGAGACTGTCACCACTTGATGTCTGCTTGTGAGGGCACCATGAGAAGTACTAGCTTCAGTCCACGAGATCCTGAAACAGGAGTTGATTACAGACATCATGGTACACAGACTGTCGCCACTTGATGTCTGCCTGGGAGAGCACCATGAGGCGTACTAGCTTCAGTCCACGAGATCCTGAAACAGGAGTTGATTACAGACTGTCACCACTTGATGTCTGACTGGGAGAGCACAATGAGACGTACTAGCTTCCATCCACGAGATCCTGAAACAGGAGTTGATTACAGACTGTCACCACTTGATGTCTGCCTGGGAGAGCACTATGAGACGTACTAGCTTCAGTCCACGAGAATCTGAAACAGGAGTTGATTACAGACATCAGGGTACACAGACTGTCACCACTTGATGTCTGCCTGGGAGAGCACTATGAGACGTACTAGCTTCAGTCCACGAGATTCTGAAACAGGAGTTGATTACAGACTGTCACCACTGGATGTCTGTCTGGGAGAGCACCATGAGACGTACTAGCTTCAGTCCACGAGATCCTGAAACAGGAGTTGGTTACAGACTGTCACCACTTGATGTCTGTCTGGGAGAGCACCATGAGACGTATTAGCTTCAGTTTACAAGATCCTGAAACAGGAGTTGATTACAGACTGTCACCACTTGATGTCTGTCTGGGAGAGCACTATGAGACGTACTAGCTTCAGTCCACGAGATCCTGAAACAGGAGTTGATTACAGACATCAGGGTACACAGACTGTCACCACTTGATGTCTGCCTGGGAGGGCACTATGAGACGTACTAGCTTCAGTCCACATGATCCTGAAACAGGAGTTGATTACAGACTGTCACCACTTGATGTCTGCCTGGGAGAGCATCATGAGACGTACTAGCTTCAGTCCACGAGATCCTGAAACAGGAGTTGATTACAGACATCAGGGTACACAGACTGTCACCACTTGATGTCTGCCTGGGAGGGCACTATGAGACGTACTAGCTTCAGTCCACGAGATCCTGAAACAGGAGTTGGTTACAGACTGTCACCACTTGATGTCTGTCTGGGAGAGCACCATGAGACGTATTAGCTTCAGTTTACAAGATCCTGAAACAGGAGTTGATTACAGACTGTCACCACTTGATGTCTGTCTGGGAGAGCACTATGAGACGTACTAGCTTCAGTCCACGAGATCCTGAAACAGGAGTTGATTACAGACATCAGGGTACACAGACTGTCACCACTTGATGTCTGCCTGGGAGGGCACTATGAGACGTACTAGCTTCAGTCCACATGATCCTGAAACAGGAGTTGATTACAGACTGTCACCACTTGATGTCTGCCTGGGAGAGCATCATGAGACGTACTAGCTTCAGTCCACGAGATCCTGAAACAGGAGTTGATTACAGACATCAGGGTACACAGACTGTCACCACTTGATGTCTGCCTGGGAGGGCACTATGAGACGTACTAGCTTCAGTGCACGAGAACCTGAAACAGGAGTTATTAGAGACTTCTGGGTACAGAGACTGTCACCACTTGATATCTGCCTGGGAGGGCACCATGAGACGTACTAGCTTCAGTCCACGAGATCCTGAAACAGGAGTTGATTACAGACATCAGGTTACCCAGACTGTCGCCACTTGATGTCTGCCTGGGAGAGCACCATGAGACGTACTAGCTTCAGTCCACGAGATCCTGAAACAGGAGTTGATTACAGACTGTCACCACTTGATGTCTGCCTGGGAGAGCACTATGAGACGTACTAGCTTCAGTCCACGAGAACCTGAAACAGGAGTTGATTACAGACATCAGGGTACACAGACTGTCACCACTTGATGTCTGCCTGGGAGAGCACTATGAGACGTACTAGATTCAGTCCACGAGATCCTGAAACAGGGGTTGATTACAGACATCAGGGTACAGAGACTGTCACCACTTGGTGTCTTCCTGGGAGAGCACCATGAGACGTACTAGCTTCAGTCCACGAGATCCTGAAACAGAAGTTGATTACAGACTGTCACCACTTGATTTCTATCTGGGAGAGCACCATGAGACGTACTAGCTTCAGTCCACGAGATCCTGAAACAGGAGTTGATTACAGACTGTCACCACTATGTGTGCCTGGGAGAGCACCATGAGACGTACTAGCTTCAGTCCACAAGATCCTGAAACAGGAGTTGATTACAGACTGTCACCACTTGATGTCTGTCTGGGAGAGCACCATGAGACGTACTAGCTTCAGTCCACAAGATCCTGAAACAGGAGTTGATTACAGACTGTCACCACTTGATGTCTATCTGGGAGAGCACCATGAGACGTACTAGCTTCAGTCCACGAGATCCTGAAACAGGAGTTGATTACAGACTGTCACCACTATGTGTGCCTGGGAGAGCACCATGAGACGTACTAGCTTCAGTCCACAAGATCCTGAAACAGGAGTTGATTACAGACTGTCACCACTTGATGTCTGCCTGGGAGAGCACCATGAGACGTACTAGCTTCAGTCCACAAGATCCTGAAACAGGAGTTGATTACAGACTGTCACCACTTGATATCTGCCTGGGAGAGCACTATGAGACGTACTAGCTTCAGTCCACAAGATCCTGAAACAGGAGTTGATTACAGACTGTCACCACTTGATGTCTGCCTGGGAGAGCACCATGAGACGTACTAGCTTCAGTCCACGAGATCCTGAAACAGGAGTTGATTACAGACTGTCACCACTTGATGTCTGTCTGGGAGAGCACCATGAGACGTACTAGCTTCAGTCCACGAGATCCTGAAACAGGAGTTGATTACAGACTGTCACCACTTGATGTCTGTCTGGGAGAGCACCATGAGACGTACTAGCTTCAGTCCACAAGATCCTGAAACAGGAGTTGATTACAGACTGTCACAGATGTCTTCTGTGTGAGTAAAGTTAAGTATTTTAAAACTGAAACCAATAATGGAATATTCGGAAACGGTTAAGGTACTGGACTAAACGTGTATATTGAAGAAATCTACATTTTTTGTGCCGTAGACATTTATCTGTATCTTACGATTTACCAATTGTTAAAATGCATTAAGAAAGAAGAGGTCTTGAGACGATTCCCAGCAATTTGAAGATAAACATTTCATTTGTCATGTAGATATGTTTAATTTGTGGTGTTTTAGAGCTATTTTTTTTATAAATTCAATGTGAGAAATTCTTCCATGAAAAGGTAGTTCTCTGTGGGGGGGATTTTTTTGAAAATGTTCGTGTGGCATCCTTAGGAACTACTAATCTTAAGTACCAGTTTTGTTATTTAACGGGCTTTTCGTCTCTGGGTTACGCTTTCCACACATTGACTTTTTTAAAAACATGAATATTTATTTATTCCGGGGATCTCAAAACACGTATTTTGGGTGAAATCTCGGTATCGCATTTTTATGGCATTCTATTTACTGTGTACATTATACTTAAGTGCTAAATAAAATAAAAATACTTAAATTCCCATTTGATAAAAGTGTTGGAATATTTAAATAAGGGATTTTTATAGTGTTTACGTTCTCCACACGTATCTCTATGTACATAGTGTATAGAGAATTTCTATTGTTATAAGTATTTCGACCTGATGAAATTTTGGTTCTCTTTTAGGATTATGTTTAGGAATTCAAATTAATTATTTATCTTACTATCAGGTCGAAACTGATTACAATTAATTTGCTTCTTACTTAATTTCAACTATTGTACCGAAAAATGCAATACCAAAATTTCACAGGAAATACATGTTTTAGAGTCCCCTGTAACAAAAAAAGGCATTTTCAGAAAAAGGTCCGTGTGTGTGTCTGTGAACACGATAACTCAAAAACAAAAAGTCGGTAAAATACCAAAGTTGGTATTTAAGTTTGGTATTTTCCAAGGCTGTGACAAGATTTTCAAGAAAATCCAACCCACCACAATCTATCCTTTATATGGAAAGGTTTTCGAAAATTTTGATTTTCTATAAAAATGGATCTAACGATTTTGATTAAAACTCTGTATAATAAATCTCAAATAAAATGTATATCTTGCATTTTCTGGGAATAGCCTCTGAAGACTTCTTTAATCTCGATCAATTTTGCTTAACTGCTAAACCGTAAGAGATAAAAAAAAATTTACACAAAATATGTTATCTTGTCAAAACACACAATTTATGTCCTTTACGTTTTTGTTGTGGAGATAACCGTTTCAAGTTATTCCTTGTTATTGGTTTCAATCGTAAAATACTTCTACTTTTCTCAGACAGGAAGTGTCCGTTTTTCTTTTATTTTACTCCTGGCCAAGCAAAGAAGCGATGTGTAACGACATTTGCATAACGACAGTTTTTAAAACATTTGACTATCACTTTAACATAGCACATTCCTTTAGTTGCCTTCTACTTATAAGGAACTAAGTAATAAGAACATTCTGTTAATGTTTATCTCGATTAGCATTGTGTACAAGGAAGAATAATCTTTAGTATGAAGTTTGTTTGTAGAACAGCTAGAGAAAGGCGTGTGAGTGTAACACATCAGAATTTTCATATAAGTAACTTTATTAGACGGTTCTTTATTCAAATTGTTTGAGGCTATTTTTGAGAAAATAAAAATTTCGAAATTTGTACCATATAAAGGATAGTTTGTGGTAGGATAATTCTTTAAAATGTATACTAAACTTAAATATCAAGTTTGACACCTTACCGAGTTTTTGTTTTGAGTTATCGTGTTCACACACAGATACCTTTTTCTAAAAAAATACTTTATTTGGTTAGAAGGGGTCCTAAAACGTGTATTTCCGCTGAAATCTCTGTGTCGATTTTTTTTGTAGAGTGCATCACCTTCTCTACTTCTGTACTAAGCAGGGAAAGTAAAAATACCTTGCTACACTGGTACGTAATAAATATGACGTGATAAGGTATACGGAGGGGAAGAAGCAGGAAAGGGAGCAATCAAAGACGGTTGAGCTGTGATTTTGCTGAAAGGGGACGACGATTTTCATTTTTGCCATTTCTAGTACAACATTCCACGCAAGTAAGAAAATCGAAAAGCGATTGGGCATTGCACCCCTCAGCTCCGTCAGAACAGGTTGACTTGTGTAAGCAGTGTATTAATGTAGTCCACCAATATGTAGCACAGAGAGAAGTTTAACCACTCTTGTATCACTCGGTGAGAGACTGGATTACTCTCCAACCAGAAACTCCAGTTCGCAAGTCATATCCCTTCGGTAAGAGCATAGCAAAGAGACGCCAAAACACTCACCCCGTCTTACTATAAGTATTTTAATGTCTTTGAGTGTACAACGTACATAGTAGGTAAAGAAGGCGCTGTTTTGAGGACATCTGGAGAAATAAATAAAAATATAAGGCTCGTTAAAGCACACGATTTCTGTAAGAGACGAGTTTTTCTGGAGTTAACAATTGACGATATATTCCCGGTTATATATTTAAACAACACAATAGTTATACGAGAGACATCCAGAAACTGACAGACGATTGGCAACTTTATTTACAAAGTTACACTATCTTACTCTATTTCTCAACGTAATCGTCATTGCTATCAAGGTATTTATTGTCACGTGGTACAGATGTTATACTCTTCCACCGCTAAACATCTGAGCCAAGATGTCACTGTCACTTTGAGATTCTCATGGCTGGCAAATGTTTTTCATCCAAAAAGTCATGTACAGTGTTTAAAATGAAACACCGGTTTTTCTGAATTCTTTTATCAACATTTGCTTTCAGCTGCTCCATAACGATTGATGAACTTCCACTTCGGTCTTTATCGTACACACTGTTATGTTCTTCCTTGATGACTCGTAAATTGTGTCATTTCCTCACTGAAGACTCCTTCATTGCATTATCACATACACTTGCGTTATTTGCCTATAAACTTCGATTGGCCGAACATTTTGTGCATTCTAAAAGAGAATAAGTTCTTTGGCGGTAGAAAAGTATAACATCTGTACTGAAAAACTGGTACCACGTGACAATAAATGTCTTGACAGAATGGAGATTACGTTGAGAAGTAGAGTAAGGTTCTGTAACATTGTAAATACACTTTTGTGTTGATAACTTTCGTTATTGTTTAGTTATACCAAATCGTCTGTCACTTTCTGCATGGCACTGTATTTGACTCAAATGGTAAGTTGGTCATTCGTTTATGTTAAGTTTTAGTCATGGCCATCCAAAGAGAACGGAGTTTCAATTGTATCACATAGTGAGGAGCTTATAAAACATTTGACTATCACTTTATCCTAGTGTATGCCCTTCTACTTACAAGGAAGCAAGTAATAAGACCATTTCTGTTGATGTTTATCTGGATTAGCTTGAAGAAGATAGAAGAGTAAGCTTTTGTAAGAATAGCTACAGAACAGACAGAGAACGCGAGTGAATGAAACGCATAGCATTTTTGTGAATAGGAAGCTGGAAGACGTTCACAAAAACAGAAGAACAGAGGCCAGCAAGTGAGGGCAGATGTTAATTCTTTTGTCCTTGAGTGTTAAGTCAGAATATAGAAGCAGTAACCACTTAAAGGTTTATTTTTCTCGATCAAAATACCGCGACACGTAATTTGAGTTTTCTGCAGCACCGTTCTCCTGCCGGAAATTAACTGCAGGGGGGAAAACAGTTCCAAAATTATACTAGTTTCGAAATACGTGTTACAAAATGACAAATGAGGAGCGTGCACCCTCGGGTGATAACGCCCTGACTAGGTGTTTTCGGTCAGTCGTCAAGGTAAATACCGGATTAGATATTTAAAATATGCAAAAGCCAGGCGCTTGGGACCGAGCAACTGCTGAAGGGATCGCTCTAGCAATAGAGCGAGCGGACAGGTAAACAAGGCCTTTCTGTATTTCCCTGCAACACATTCATTATCTCCAGGCCCAAAAAATTCTACTTCCAGAGCAATCTTTTTCTAAATGGACAAAACGTAATTTTCTCGTAATTTCTAGAACAGGAAGTTTCGGAGCCCGGCTACAGACAATATAAGGGGCCGAAGTGAGCTAAAGACGAGTAATGAGAAGAACGTAATGACACCAAACATGTCAAAAAAAAAAAGAGAGAAAAAAAAATATATATAATTAAAATAAAAAAAAACAATTAAAAAATGCATACGAAAAAAAAAAAAGAGCCTGCCTGCCGCCCCGCCCCAAATAAATAAAAAACAATCCGCGGCTGAAGAGGGTACACCCCTGAAGCAGCCATAGGGCGAAATAAGCCCAGGGTGAGATAAACCCTTGGGCAGAAGTGCCCTAAAATCCCAGTAGTTAGTTAAGGATGAGTCTAGTGAGTAAGGAATGCTAAGAAAATGACGTGAACCTGAGGCACCCTAGTGAATTTAGCTAAAAGTAGTCTTCTCATTTATTACAATACCTTATTCAAATATATACAGTAATACTAATATTTTTGTCGTACTAAAATTCTAGTTTGCATGGTTTAAATAAACGTCCCTTATTGTATAAATTCATTGTTCTAGTAAAAATGCCATGTGTTGTATTCACATGGCTTTCTCTAAATGGATGTAATAAAATATTGTTAAAAAGCTTATTCTTTTATTTATTTCATGCTAATCGAGAAAAAGAAGCAGAAATAGTCCTATTTCTTGCTTTATTGTAAGTAGAAGCGAAATAAGGGAGTAGCATAGGTTAAAGTGAAAGCCAAAAGCCGGTTGCTATGTGATTGAAGTTCATTTGTTTGTATGGACACGAGTTGGCTAATTACTGTATGAGAAAAGTATGTTTTTCAAAGCTGAAACCAAAAACAAGGAATATCTCAAAAACGGCCAACTGCACGAAAAAAAATGTATATTACATAAATTGTGTGTTTCAACGTGCTCTACTTTTTTTTTTGTTTTTTTTTTGTGTTAAGTTTTTCTGCATCTCTTACGGTTTAGTAGTTATGCAAAATTCATCCAGAATAAAGTAGTCTTCAGAGGTTATTCCCAGAAAATTGTAGATATACATTTTATTTGTCAGGTAAATATCTTTAATATACGATATTTTAATCAAAATCGTTAGAGCCATTTTTTTGAAAATCGCAATTTTCGAAAAAAAGTTCCATGTAAAGGGTAGTTGAGAGTGGGGGGATTTTCTTGAAAAACTTCGTGTCGCATCCATGGAAGATACCAAACCTAAATACGAAGTTTGGTTTTTAACGGAGTTTTCGTTTTTGAGCTATGCTGCCCACAGACACCCCCCCCGCACACACACACACACACACACACACACACACACACACACTACACAGACAGACACACACACGGACATTTTTCTAAAAATGCTTTTTTTGGATTCGGGAAGTCTCAAAACATGTATTTCCGGTGAAATCTCGGTATCGAATTTTTGGGTACACCTTCTCTATACTCTATATACATAACACGTATAGAGAAAGTAAAAAGAAGGGAAAATAATCATTATTTGTATTTCTTGTGTATGAGATGAGTGCAATAACTTCAAATAAAGTAACGTTTGTTTCCATTTCATGTATTAGTTATTAATATAATTGTTCCCTTTTCTATTGATGCTATCGATATTCGTACACTGGGTGTAGATACGGTCGGCCATTTCATAATTCAAAAGAACATTGTGTAAATAAAGATGGTCAAATGCATCATTTACCATTTGAGAAGTAATGTAAGTATTACAATGATAAAATCGCCCTTCCTATATTATATTAATAGTGAATTTGTGTTATCAAATACAACTCTCGTCGCTTCGCCTCTCCACAAGATGAAAAAACTCGAGTATTACTGATGATAATGTGTATTGCAGAAGGGATGAGGACTGCCCTAACAGTGTAGCAGGTGGGGGTCAAGCGGGCGGCTAATTGACACAAGTGGCAGCAATTGTGTGCAGCTGTCAACAGACAAACTCCCTCAACACAAAGTGTCTGCTTTTGCTCACAAACTTCAAGTCTTCACCATTGACAAAAGTGTTATTGCTAAATTCATTATAAGGACATTCACAAGCTGACCGCTGTCATCTCTCTATTTGCATGGCCAATAAATACATGAATGACGACTTCCTATATGAGAAAAGCATGACTATTGCAGCACCAGCATCTGCTAAATTCGTGACTAGAGCACCCAAAACGTTACACAAATAAATAAATAGCATTCTTCACTCGGTGTCTGTTATATAGTACCGTAGCCGGGCTCCAGTCGTGTTACCCATTCACAAATAGACTACTCTCAATGGGAATTTCTGGACGCACAGATATAGAATATCCGAGAATTCTTGCAGGGAAACATCCGGCTAGTATGTCTGTTCGCTCTATTGTTAGACCAGGCCCAATGATTAGACCCTCGCCTCTCACCAAGGCGACCGCATGTGGGATTTCTGGTGGACAAACGGCACAGGGTGGTTTTTCTACGGGTTTCACTGTTTCCAACTTAACTCCATGTATCACCGCCTGCAGTGCGATCCATATAAACGTTATCCATTTTAATAGGCCGTGCCTTCTCTGTGAGAGCTCGTAACAATTGTTTTAATGATCTCAGGGAGAATGTCATCTGGTGACTATACGAGCATTTTCATGACAGTGTTAACAGTGAAGACAAATTGCACAACGGCAATTTAATGTACTAGGCTTGCAAGAAAGCTGGTATACTGGTTAACATAGACCTCCATTGAGTGCTAGTGAAATCTCCAAACAAATGATCAGGTCATTCATATGGCACATGTCGCAGAGCTCGTATAGTCAACACATGACACTCTCACGGACCCAACATTAAAACAAATGTCATATTTCTACTGCGAGCTGTCACACAGAAATTATGGACTTTAAAATGGTTCAGGTTTATCTGGACTGCACTCTAGTTCATGCTAATCCACATAAACATTAGCAGAAATGCTTATCCTTTACATGGACAATTTTTCTAAAATTTTTATTTTCTAAAATGGTCTATAACGATTTTGATTAAAATGTCGCATATTAAAGCTATTTACCTGACAAATAAAATGTATATTTCGAATTTTCTGGGAATAGCCTCTGAAGAGTACTTTATTCTGGATGAATTTTACGGAATTTTGAATAACTGCTAAACCGTAAGAGATGGACAAAAACTTACTACACGAAAAATGTAGAGCACGTTAAAACAGACAATTTATGTCACATACAATTTTTTTCGTGGAGTTCATCGTTTTCGAGACATTCCTTGTTTTTTGTTTCTGCTTTGAAAAACTTATACTTTTGTCATATAGGAATTTGTCAACCCCTATCCATACAAACAAAGGAACTTGAGTCACATAGCAACCAGCTTTTGACTATCACTTTAACCTATGGTAATCCCTTCTTTCGCTTCTATTTTCAAGGAAGCAAGTAATAAGAGTATTTCTGCTAATTTTTTCTGATTAGCATAAAGTAAATAGAAGTATAATCTTTTAAAGAATAATTTGTTGCAGGGATATAGAGAAAGTCATGTGAATGGTACACATCAGGTTTTCTATTGATGCTATCGATATTCGTACACTGGGTGTAGATACGGTCGGCCATTTCATAATTCAAAAGAACATTGTGTAAATAAAGATGGTCAAATGCATCATTTGAGAAGTATTACAATGATAAAATCTCCCTTCCTATATTATATTAATAGTGTATTTGTGTTATCAAACACAACTCTCGGTCGGAATCCTCGACAAGATGAAAAAACTCCGGCATTACTTATGATAACGTGTAACGGTGAACAGAAAGCAAACCTGTGTGTTTTATCAGAATCAAGAAGGGCACAGTCCGGGGTTCGACCCCAAGCAGTAGAGTGAGGTGGCGCTGTCCCTCAGGGACCCATTAGTGCAAGCGCTTGTTTGCCTTTTCCTCTCCTTGGTAACGCTGCCAATCTTATGTCAGGGACAGGGCTTATTACCTTCTCTGCTATGTATTATAGGTAGTGGCTCCATAAACATTAACACAAATTGTCTTATTACTTGCTCCCATGTAAGTAGGATAAAGTGATAGTCAAGGTTGCTATGGGATTGAAATCCATTTCTTTGCATGCCCAGGAGTTGACAAGCTCCTGTATGGGAAAAGTTTTTAAAACTGAAACATTTAACAAGGAATATCTAAAACCAGTCAAGTCCACGAAAAAAATGTATGTGATATAAATTGTCTATTTTAACGGTTTCTACACTTTGTGTAGTAAGTTTTTGTCTCTCTTTTACGGTTTATTAGTTATACAAAATACAGCAAAATTCACCCAGAATAAAGAATCGTTAGAGCCACTTTTGCAAAAACAAAAATTTTCGAATTAGTTCCTTGTAAGGGATAGTTGGGGGTGGGGAATTTTCTTAAAAATCTTTGCTTCTCATTCTTGGAATATGCTGAACTTAAACATCAAGTTTGGTATTTAACGGAGTTTTCGTTTTTGAGTTATGCTGCCCTTAGGCTCACATAGGGTATTTATCTAAAGATGATGATTATTATTATTATTATTATTATTCACAGTGTCCCAAAACATGTATTTCCTGTGAAATCTCGGTATTGAGTTTTCGGGTACAATACAATACTTCTCTATACACTACGTGTAGAGAAAGTAAAAACTGCAGTTAAATAAAAAAGTTGGTATGTAAGTTGCAAGGATACGATGCGAAGATTTTCAACAACATCCCTACTCCCAAACTGACCTTTACTCTTAGAAAATGTTGATCTTCTCATAAAGGTTCTAACCATTTTCATTAAAATACCACATATTTAAGATATTTTCATGAGAAATTAAATGTATATCTTGCATTTTGTGTAAAGAGCTCTTCATTTAGGATAGGTTTTGTATAACTGGTAAACTATAAGAGATAGACGGAAACTAATAACACAAAAACTATGTCAAACAGGTTCCCTTATTTTTTGGAGTTAACTATTTCCGAGATGTTTCTTGTTACTCGTTACGACGACTGAGCCCTTACTTTAGCCCAAGGGCACGGCTACCTTCTTTTGTTTTTATCGAGTGTTTGACACTCGCTTTTAGCACAGTGCGATCCGTATTAACGTGAACCATTTTAAAGCCCATAATTTCTGTGTGAAAGCTCGCAGTAGAAATATGACATTTGTTTTAATGTTGGGTCCGTGAGAGTGTCATGTGTTGACTATACGAGCTCTGCGACATGTGCCATATGAATGACCTGATCATTTGTTTGGAGATTTCACTAGCACTCAATGGAGGTCTATGTTAACCAGTATACCAGCTTTCTTGCAAGCCTAGTACATTAAATTGCCGTTGTGCAATTTGTCTTCACTGTTAACACTGTCATGAAAATGCTCGTATAGTCACCAGATGACATTCTCCCTGAGATCATTAAAACAATTGTTACGAGCTCTCACAGAGAAGGCACGGCCTATTAAAATGGGTAACGTTTATATGGATCACACTGAAGATAAGTGAATAACAATAGTTTGTTTGCAGAACAGGTAGAGAAAGTCATAAGATTTTATGCTATTTGCTCACTCCTCATAAGAATTAAACAACATTTACATAAAGCACTTTGCTACAGCAACTAAATAACGATGGCTGTTCAAGTTGAGGTGCGCAGGCGCATGAAGCCAGTCTCATACACGGTATCAAGATGGCTGCTCATCAAGTCAGATGAACACAACAAACAGAACCAAAATTCTCGCTCGTCACGCACTAACTGGAAACTCCGACCGCCAGAACACTTGAACATCTGGTCTTACGCCAGATTTAACAGTTCCTCACACCGTTTGCAGTTGAAAGATACCATTGGCCAGGAAATCATTGCGTCTTTTGCAATGCATAGATGCAGATGACGTCATGTTTAAGTACTGTTTCACTTTTATTCAGCAGTTGTCAACCGAAATTGCTAGATATCTACATTACCCATCATCCTGCTGAAAGAGGACACAAACAATTTCCTGCCTCGAACATTTGATATTATTTTCTTTTGGTCTCTCATATAATATTCCTTTTTACTTTCTCTACACGTACTATGTACATAGTGTATAGAGAAGCATTGTATTGCACCCAAAAATTCAATACCGAGATTTCACCGGAAATATATGTTTTAGGGTCCCCTGTATCCAAAAAAAGTATTTTCAGAACAAAGTCCGTGTATCTTCCAGGGATGCGACATGAAGATTTTGAGAAAAATCCCCTCACCCAAAACCCTTTGCATGGAACTTTTTTCGAAATTTTTTATCTTCTTAAAAATGGCTCTAACAATTTTGATTAAAATATCCTATATTAAAGACATTTACCTCACAAATAAAATGTATATCTTGAATTTTCTGGGAATAGCCTCTGAAGATTACTTTATTCTGGATGAATTTTACGGAATTTAGCAAACTGCTAAACCGTAAGAGATGGACAAAAACTTACCACTTAAAAAATGTAGAGCACGTTAAAACACACAATTTATGTTATATTCATTTTTTTTTTTCTCGTGGAGTTGATCATTTTTAGATATTCCTTGTGTTTGGTTTCAGCTTTAAAAAACTTATACTTTTCTCATACAGGAATTTGTCAACTCCTGTCCATACAAACAAACAAACTTCAGTCACATAGCAACCAGTTTTTGACTATCACTTTAACCTATGGTACTCCCTTATTTCGCTTCTACTTACAAGGAAGCAAGTAATAAGACTATTTCTGGATTAGCATGAAGTAAATAGAAGCTTAAGCTTTTTAACAATAGTTTGTTGCAGAGAAAGGCATGTGAATGGAACACATAAGATTTTTTATGATTCATGTTTTAGCCTCTACAACAGTAGAAACGATTTTCCTCTCACTAAAAACAGAGAAAGCGTTTCTTTTAATCGTTTTCTCCCCATCTCTTTTCTTCTTTTATAAGAGTTCACTCAATACAAGAAAGAGCGTATGAGAAAAACAAAGCTCTTGATCGAAACATGAAATCTTTAACGATTTGTCAATACTTCACTCAGCCAACGAGATACTCAGTTCCTTAAATTGTGTTTCAAGGCGAGAAATTCGGAGGAAAGGTGTTCCATTCACATGATATTCTCTAGCTCTGTTATCAACATATCAGCACAATTAGTAAGTAGAAGAGAAATGGGAAAATACACAGCCTAAAGTGCTAATCTCGCTGTCTCAAACAATTGAAATTCCGTTTGAGAAAAGTTTAAGTGACTAAAACTGAAACAAATAATCGGAAATATCTGCAAAACGGCTAACTCTACAAAAAGTGTATGTAACATTAATTGTGCGTTTTATTGAGATGTACATCCTTGCGGTTTGTCAGTTATACAAAAGTCATCCAGAGTGAAGAGGTCTTCAGAGGCTATCCACAGAAAATTCAACATATACATTTCGTTTGTCATAAAAATATTTAAACATAAGATATTTTAATGAAAATCGTTACAGCCATTTTTGAGAAAATCAAAATTCTCAAAAAAGGTTTCATGTAAAGGGTAGTTTGGGATGGGGGGATTTTCTTTAGAATCTTCGTATCACATCCTTAGAAGATAATAAAAATAAATATCAATGTTGGTATTTTACCGGCTTTTTATTTTTGATTTATCGTGTTTACACACATACACACGGACCTTTTTCTAAAAGTTATATATATATATATATTTTTTTTTTTGTTTTTTGTTCAGGGGACCCTAAAAATATTTCTGGTGAAATCTCGGTATCGAATTTTTGGGTACAATACAATATCTTCTCTGTGCACTATGTTAGATGTGTAGAGAAAGTAAAAATCGTCGCCATCACTTTTTCAGCGTGTTGTTGAAGGCGACTGACGGGAAGCAAGTGGTTGTTTTAACCGTTACGGTAGAGCACCTCGTCTATGTGATATCACTATTTTTATATTGGATACAATATAACCTTACATTCAAAATCTCCCCGGATTCCTTTATTTCTATTTAATGTATACCAAAGCAAAGGTTCTTTTATTTTTAGATTTTGGTAACGCCCATAACGACACTTCGTTTTAATGTTCATGCTAATAATGCTTGGTAACTGTTTACTTTCTCTACACGTGCTATGCAGTACATAGTGTGTAGAGAAGGCACCTATTGTAATTCAATACCTAGATTTCACCGCAAATACATGCTTTTTGACTTCCTGAATTTGAAAAATGTCCATGTCTGTCTGTGGATAGCATAGCCCAAAAACGAAAAGACCGTTAAATACCAAACTTGGTATTGTCACGAAGATTTTCAAGACAATTATCCACCCCATGTATCCTTTACATGGAACATTTTTCAAAAATTGCTCTAATGATTTTGATTAAAACACCTTATGTTTAATATATTTTCATGACAAACGAAATGCACATGTTGAATTTTCTGAGAATAGCCTCTGAAGACCTCTTCATTCTGGTTTAGTTTTGTGTAACTGGTAAACCGTAAGAGATACTACACAAAAATGTAGATCTCATATATGTTGTTCTACAGTTGACCGTTTTCCAGATAGTCCGCATTATTCGCTTCAATTTTAGGCACTTTAAGTAATAAGACAATTTCTGCTAATGTTTATCTCGATTAGCTTGAAGTAGATAGAAGAATAAGTTTTTTTAACAATAACTTTTTACAGATATGTAGAGAAAGTCATGTGAATGGAACACATCATATTTATTGCTGTTGTGTGTGCATGTTCGTTTATCGCATCTCATAATGTCGGGAACGTTCGAACATAAGGTTTTGTGTTGTTAAACAAATCTCCGTCAGAGACATTGAGAAGGATGGAAGAAGCTTATGAATAGCATAAGCGTTTCAGTTAGAAATTGCTGTACATGCGGCAAGGACACTACGAGAGGTTCCGGTCTCTTTACACTGGTGTCAGAAGTGGGTCACTGCGAAAGGGAACTGTTTTGATGGAAAAGTTGTGTAAACTGACTTATGGAGTCTGTGTTATTTACACATTCCGGCAACTTTTTTATGTGCTAAGTATATATTTATGAACTAAAGTTGGAGCAAAGTAACAAATTATCTCCAGTTTATGGTAAAAGCTTCATTACGATAACACTTCCTGGATGTAGTTTATCTGATACTAATAACACTGAATGAGAGTTGAATCAAATATTTAAATTTGAAAGTTAATCTAACACAAAAAAAACCGATGTGTTGCATTCACATGACTTTCTCTACATCGCTGTAATAAATTGTTGTTAATAAACTTATTCTTCTAACGACTTCATGCTAATCGAGATAAACATTAGCATAAGGAAAATAAGGTAATACTCTAGGCCAACGGTTCCCAACCGGTGTGCCCCGGCACCCTGGGATGCCGTGTGATTGGCTAAGGGGTGCCGCGAGATATTGAGATAAACAAAAAAAAAATACCTTCTACTGAAGCCTTAAGTCTTGTAAGGTCTTGAAATAAAATAAGTCAAATCAATTACTCTCATGCACGGCAGATGGTGATAGTGGTCGATTCATTTCAATAATCCAGTTATACTAGTATCCCACAGATGGCATTACAGCTATAATCTGCCGAACATTCCCGAGACTACTCGCTTCCTCACGAACATTCCCGAGACTACTCGCTTCCTCACGAACATTCCCGAGACTTCGACAGATGAATATATAAAAGTGTACGCCGCTTGGCGCTTTCAGTTGTCTTCCTCGCGTTGATTCACAGTGTTTAGCTATGGATAAGTTCATTGTTAAACGTAAACGCCAGGACAGTGAAAGCGAACAGTCGGCTCCTACTGCTTGCTTTAAGAAGCCAAATCTTACAGTTTCTCCCGGACCGTCGAATTCACCTCATAAAGAAGACAAACGAAAGAAAAGAACATACCAGGACAGTTACTTATGGATTTAAGTGGAATAACAACGAGGAAAACCCTATCCCTGTGTGTTTAGTTTGTGGCGAAACACTTAGCAACGAGGCCATGGTACCTAGCAAACTGAAGCGGCATCTTACAACAAAGCATCCTAGTGTGCCACAGAAAAGTGTAATGTATTTTTCACATATATTAGAAGGGGAGAAGAAAACAGCTGTGCGAATGGTAAAGAGAATGACCATAGGTGATACTGCTCTTGAAGCCTCATCTAAAGTAGCAGAACTGATAGCTAAAAAAAAGAAACCTCATACTCTTGGAGAGGAAATCATTGGCCCTGCATGTCAAGTTATAGTTTCAACCAATACTTGGCGAAGGAGTAGCTAATCAAATTTCGAAGTTCCTCTGTCCAACAACATAATCAGCCGCAGGATATCTGAAATGTCATGCAATATCAACGAACAAGTCACGGAGAAAATAAAAGCGTATAGAACATTTGCTTTGCAAGTAGATGAGAGTCTCTATATTGGTGACAAACCGCAACTCCTTGGTTTTATCAGATATATTGATGAAAAAGATATTAGTGAACAGTTTCTGTTCTGTAGACCGCTGGAGACTACAACCACAGGCCATGGTATTTTCGTTTCTATTAATTCCTATCTCAATGACCATGATCTTTCATGGAAAGACTGTTGTGGTATATGTACAGATGGTGCACCATCTATGTCTGGGAAAAGTAAAGGTTTTACTGCCAGAGCTCTCAATGAAAATCCATCCATTATTATAACTCGCTGTTTTCTGCATAGAGAGGCATTAGTCGTGAAAGCGTGTAATGAAGATTTTGCTGAAGTGTTTAACCAAGTTGTGAAAATGGTGAACTATATGAAGTCTCTACCTTTAAAGTGCAGAATTTTTGAACAGTTATGTCGCGCAACGGATGCAGCTCATACCTCTTTGTTACTTCACTCAGAAGTAAGGTGGTTGTCGCGGGGTCGTGTATTGAACCGGTTTCTCGAACTTAAAGAACAGCTAAAAACTTTTTTTTAAGGATGAAAATCAAGACACATTTCATGAGCTCTTACTAAGTGATTCTTGGTGTTTTGAACTATCGTATCTGGCAGATATTTTTCTTAAGCTGAATGAACTGAATGTTTCGATGCAGGGTCGACATGAAACAATAATCTCCTCAACCAATAAAATGAAAGGTTTTAAAAGAAAACTTAGTTCTTGGAAGTCTGCAGTTCAAAAAGGAGATTTGTCGAACTTTCCATCTCTTCTTTTTGTGGCAGGAGATAAAGATCTGGGTAAACTGAAAGACCGCATTTGTGATCACTTATCAAGATTGCAAGATGCAATAGATGCGTACTTTCCAACTATTTCCACTACGAATCTCGACTGGGTTGTCTCACCATTTAATTTCGTAGATAATGCAGAGGAAATAGATTTCACTGCTTGCGAGCGAGATGAATTTATTGATCTTTGCGCTGATTCCACACTCAAAGGTAAGTTCACCAAGAGTGAGGCGTCGGTGGCTAGTTTTTGGCTTCAACGGAGAGAGGAGTACCCTAACCTAATGAAGAAAGCAATTAACGCGCTTTTGCCCTTTTCAACACCCTATCTATGCGAGCAAGCCTTCTCTACTATGGTGACAGTAAAATGCAAAGCAAGAAATAGACTGAATAACCTTGAGGATGATTTGCGTGTTTCACTGTCAACTGTAAGACCCGACATCACATATCTGTGCTCTAAGCATCAATCACAAGTTTCACATTAATCATTAATCGAACAAAATTTATTGATGTATTTTTACTCAGTGATTGTAGTAAAGTGTACTGTATTATGTTATGGTGTACGTTATTATTATATAATATTTCAATAAAGTAACATATTAAGCTTAATTTTCTTTTAATTCATGGAAGGGTGCCCCTGGTGTTTAATGTTATTCCCAAGGGTGCCGTGAACTTCAAAAGGTTGGGAAACACTTGGCTAAAGTGATAGTCAAACGTTTTAAAAGCTAGTTGCCATGTGGTTGAAATCAGTTTCTATGCAGAGCCAGGAGTTTACAAATTTCCATGAAAAAAACATATTTTAAATCTGAAACAAGTAACAAGGAATATCTCAGAAAAGGTGAGCTCCACGAAAAAAGCGTATATGACATAAATCGTGTGTTTTAACGAGATCTACATTCTTGGTGTAGTCTATCTTTTACGGTTTACCAGTTACGTAATATTCATTCACAATGGAGAGGTCTTCAGAGGCTACTCCCAGAAAATTCAATATATGCATTTTAATTATCATATAAATATCTCTAATATTCGGTATTTTAATTAAAATCGGTAGAGCCATTTTTAAGAAACTCAAACATTTCGAATTTTTTTTCTATATTAAAGGTAGTTGAGAGTAGGGGGATTTTCTTGAAAATCTTCGTGTCACATCCTTGGGAGATACTAAACTAAAATACCAAGTTTGGTATTTTACCGACTTTTCGTTTTTGAGTTATCGTGTTCACCCACACACACACCTTTTTCTAAAAATTTGATATGATCCATTCACATAAATGTCTCTACCTGTGTGTAAAAAGCTATTGTTAATAAGGTTACTGTTTGGTAATTGAGATAATATTAGCAGAAGTTGTGTCATTAATTAGTTGCTTATAAGAAGACTAAGGGAGCACACTAGGCCGACAACTTGCCGATTGAGACGTGTTTTAAACCTGAAACAGCTGTATATCACATAACTTGTTATGCAAAATTCCTCCAGAATAAAGTAGTCTTCCGAGGCTATTCCCAGAAAATTCAACATATACATTTTGTTTCTCAGGCAAATATCTTTAATAAATGGTATTTTAATCAAAATTTATAGAGCCATTTTTTAGAAAATCAAAATGTTCAAAAAAAAGTTCCATGTAAAGGGTAGTTTTGGGTGGGGGGGAATTTTTCTCAAAATCTTCGTGTTGCATCCCTAGAATATACTAAACTTAAATACCAAGTTTGGTATATTACCGACTTTTCGTTTTTGAGTTATCGTGTTCACAGACACACGGAC
>CM060883.1:1480000-1482500 GCA_030762935.1 Hymenopus coronatus | reverse complement strand
TAACTGGCTATCTATCGAATCTTCTTATTTCCCTAAATGTATTTATATGTAACTGTCTTACCTATTCTAGTTATTTTTCTGTGGATATATTGAACAAGGAGAACTATTTTTATGTAATAATTTTGAGATGTTTATAACGTTTAGAGATTTGCACTGTCATTATTTCAAGATTCAAAACTGGTGGATTTTTTACATAAACTTAGTTTAATTGCTCTATGTGTGGTTTATATAAGGTATATTTTGGCACTACCAGAAGTTAACTGTGCAGTTTATATATGTAACAGAACAACCAACTGTTTTATTTATTTCCTGAACATAAAACAATGTAGTCTATTAGGCACCAAAAAATATGCATGGGGCCCCTGAACTTGATTGTGTATTTTTCTGAAAGGCGAACACAACTTCTGCTCCTGCTTGAGTTATCGTGTAAAAGAGCGAGACGTTCAGTAAACTGGGGAAGGCTTGCCTCGCTGTAAGAAGCAAATTTCGGTAACAGCGACACTCGACAAACAGGGACCGAGTACAGAGCGTCACTTTAAGCGATCTCTTGCTAAGAAATGGAAACATCTCTCCTAAAATGATTCCTTAACATTTAGACCATGGAGCAAGAAATATCATTACTTTCTCTACACGTAATATGTACATAGTGTATAGAAAAGGTATTGTGTTGTACCCAAAAATTGAATACCGAGATTTCACCGGAAATACATGTTTTGGGTCCCCCTGAATAAAAAAAAAACATTTTTACAAAATGGTCCGCGCGCGCGCGCGTGTGTGTATATGTGTGTGTGTGTTTGTGTGTAATATAGCTCAAAAACGAAAATATCGTTGAACACCAAACTTGGTATTTAGGTTTGGTATCTTCCAAGGATGCGACACGAATATTTTGAAGAAAATCTTCCCACCCCCAACTACCCTTTACATGGAAAAAAATTCGAAAATGTTGATTTTCTCAAAAATATTAAAAATATTTGCCTGACAAATAAAATTTATATCTTGAATTTTCTCAATGAATTTTACGGACTTTTGTAAACCGGCAAACCTTAACAAATATACACAACTTACTATACAGAAAATGTAGAGGTTGTTAAAACACAAATTTATATTATATACCTACATTTTTTTCGTGGAGTTGACAGCTTTTTGAGATATTCCTTGTTATTGGTTTCAGCTTTAAAAATGTTATACTTTTCTCATACAGGAATTTGTCAACTGCTGTCCATACAAACAAAGGAACTTCAGTCACCTAGCAACCAGCTTTTGACTATCACTTTAACCTATGGTACTCTCTTATTTAGCTTCTACTTACCAGGAAGTAAGTAATAAGACTATTTCTGCTAATTTTTTGTCAATTAGCATGAATTATATAATAGCGTAAGCTTTTTAACAATAATTTGTTGCAGAGATGTAGAGAAAGTAATGTGAATGGAACACATCAGATTTTTAAGTTATACTATTCACACATGCACTAACCATTTTCTCAGAAGAGCATATGTTTGTTTACGTGTGTATTCATTTATTGAAGTTTTGTGAAATGTGAGTGATAGTAAAATAAGGGCAATTGAAAATGTGTATTTGCGTTCAGGTCGATAAAAACACAAAAGAAATGTATTTAAAAGTTGGGGACTCTACCCCTGCCGCTGAATCCTTGCACTTGACAGAAGAGCTTTACCCGTTTGACTTTCTGAACCAATCACAAAGCAGCATTCCGGTCGGTCGGTCGGTCAGACAACGGAAGCGGATCTAGAAGCCGCACCGTTGCAATATCTGGTTGTTTCCAAGCACACGTGCTCAGTTTGACAACTCCTAAACAACGTGCGTTGAGTTGTTCTGTCCAAGCTGCGTACAATTCCTTGTTACTTATATTTAGGTGTGCCGAAGGTGGACGCGGCTTCTGAAACATGAAAATTAATCAAGCGCACAAAAGAATACGGAAAGCACAAGAATTAGACGGAATCATCAGTGAATGTGAACCACTGATGATATGTCTTGGTGACGACGATGATGACAATGATGCTTCCGAGAATGATGACGACGTACACATGAGTCATTAAAATTCCTAATCGGTGAAAATCACTTAGTTATACCTTTCTCATTGTAACGAGTTATTTTGCATTAATCTGTTCTACGAAGTACGTCCAGAAAGTAAGTTCCGTTTGGTAATAAAATTAAATTGTGTACAGATACAGAATAATTATTTATTGCTCAAAATTCTACAACTCTTAAACTACTTTTCCACATAACTGTCGAAATTTTGCAGGCATTTGCCATTGCGTGGCACAGGTTTTTGCATACCTTCTTCGTAGAAGTTTGCCGCCTGTTTCTTCAAAAAGTTGGAAACATTTTCTTTCAGCTCTTCGTCATTGTTGAAGTGTTGACCGCCAAGGTAAGACTTGAGATATAAGAACAGATGAAAGTCAATAGGAGCGAGGTCAGGGCTGTACGGAGGATGGTCAAACATGTCCCAACCAAATCCCTGTAGTAGGTTTTTCGTCACATT